>JAHWFP010231438.1:0-30359 GCA_023313725.1 Lithobius niger
TTTTTTTTTATCTATAATGTATTCACTTGTGCTGCACGCAATTGATAATACAGAACATAACACAGCCTTCAGTACATCGACGAACTCATTCCATGTAACAGGCATCTTTCACCAACCAGTAGGTTTGTCTGTGACAACCAGTTTCAACCTAGGACAATCAAATAATAAAGCAGAATAGGCTTACCCGAGTCCTCCAAAAGCCTTCCTCATACGACTAAACGTTCATGTGGTGCACAGTTACCAATGGTCGAAGAAAAAACCATCGATACACCTGTGGAAATGATGGACTGGTCAGAATCAACCAGAAGTTAGGCTGACCACGAAGGTAAAGTGTTATCCAGGGTAGCCTTCCATTCCCGTCAAAACATCCATGAAGGTTTGAAAGATAAATGCACATCAATTCTGCTCCCAGTATATGATGTGAATTCCTGATCCATCGTTTGCCGTGCCATGAACATTATAAGTATTCTTAAGATCAATTCATCACAGACACCAGTTTAAGGCCGATCAACCATCACAAAACTGCACATAGGAATGGCTGTAATTTCAAAGATTGGTCGTGAGTTAGCAGGTAGTGGCTAGAATGAAAACTTTGTTCTAGCCTTTGTTGCAAAACCAGGAAGGGCAGACAGCATTCTGAAGTCATCGGTGGATCGCACGTAAAACAAAGTAGGTATGCACACAAGGTTAGCATCGCAGGCCATCATAATCTGCAGAATGAGGTTATCAGAATCAGGGTGATGACTTGACAATTCAGGCAGCCGTTCAAGGGAAGGCAACAAAAATCAGCTGAGTTGATATTCTGGGATGGATGACAACTGCTGGTGTAACGTATCCTCTATAGACTTGCAAGTGTACTAAGAGAGGTATGAGCTGTCATATTAAACAATTACTTTCTTGTATACTACCGTGTGCTTGTAAAGGCCACTGCTCAAGTGGCGCACTGTGAACAATACGACACAGCTCTGATAATTTACCGTTTCCAAAAGAACAACATATAAAGAGGCAATAATTACATACACGTTACCTTTTCCTTCATATTAAACGAAAACTAAATTATTTACGGGATACATTGTTCAGGCATTTCTTTTAGAAGATTAAATTATCTTTCCAACGATAGGTCGCAAGATAAGATTGATCAATTAGTTCCGGGGATACACGAGATTTAGTATATTGCATGGTCGCCATTTTGAGGACGTCATAATGTGCTTTCCTTCGAATTACGCAGAAACTAATAGATTTACGGCGTATATTGTTCCGGCATTTCTTTTAGCAAATTAAATTACCTTTCCAACGATAGTACGCACGAAAAAATTGATCGATTAGTTCCAGAGATAATTGGGAATTAGTACATTGCAAGTAGTCATATATGTTTTTCATCAGATTAAACCAAAACTAACAGATTTATAGAATATATTGTTCCGGTATTTCTTTTAGCAAATTAAATTATCTTTCCAACAATAGGTCGCACGATAGGATTGATCAATTAGTTCCGGAGATAGTAGAGATTTAGTACAATGCGTGGTGGTCATTTTGATGACGTCATCACGGCTATGTGTGTCACTTCCCGGAGTGTCTCCCGGCGGATTTGTAAACTACAACATGTGAACAGCTTCCATGTACAATATGTAGCTTGTTGCCGGAACTGAAATGTTTTGCACTAACATCATGGACTACTACTGGCGCTGATGGTTTTTTTGGTGTCTCCCACGGATAGTTAGTCCAATCAGTTACTCTCATTCAAACTGTCTCTAGGGTTCAACTATCTTTGTTGGCGGAGCGAGCGAGCGAAGCGTAGCCTATAACTGACACCAAATTGCAAAATGTTGGTTGGTTGGTCCATTGGTCCGTTGGTCCGTTGGTCTGTAGGTTGCACATTTTTAGTCTGGGTGGAGCCCAAACGAAAGATCGGATTGGAATGAAATTTGGTACAACGCTTGATACCCCAAACAGTATTGCTGAGACAAAATTTGACGTAAATCGAACAATTATTGCGGGAGAAATAACAAATTGTCTTATTTATTTCTAACACTCACCATTGTAAATTTGGAATCGTAAATAGTTAAGGAATTCCGACGAAGCATACACTGTGCTGTTGGTAATCAAGTGAACTTTAAAAAAAAAGCCAAAATAAATCATCGTAGCTTCCTTACAGCTAACAATCTTTTTTGACATAACTCAACGAAATAATAACATTTGATCATAACACTTTAACCACTAGAGGAAGACAAGCAAATGGGAAACAAACCAAAAGGATTCGTTAATGACTCACATTCGTTTCATGTAAAAAAGAATGCTTGCAGGAATTCAGCCAACATGGCAACCAAAGTGGCGTTGACGCTATCGACGGGAATCTCAAATTTGAAACATCAAATCGCCGCTGCAGGAGGAAACCGTTCATCGTTCATATAATACGACAGACACAGCAGACCACGTATTTATATCACAACACAGAACAATAATTTGGCTTCGTATTGTAATTTCAAGATTTCTAGATTGCTATGGAAACTACACTCTCCATCCCATGTTGCCGGAATAAATAGGCCTAACATCGAACCTAATAGGCCTAGTTACTGTTGTCGCTTACGAAACTAAAACGGGACTAACAATTTGGCTTAAAATTAGGATTTAGAATTATTTAAATTCTATGTTCACAGCCAAGCTAACACCGGCTGATCAACAATTGTAATAATTCCAATTAAAAAAAAAAATTAGCGTTTGGAGTTGCAGTATATACGTGCCAGAGGTGTGCGCTTCAACATTGTCGTAGAAGGCAGCGTAGAGAGCCGCGGATGTTTCGAATCTTTTGATTGTTGTGAAGTACTACCGTTACTGGTGATTGTTTAGCTTGCAATTAAATGCTTTATTGTTAATATTTTAAATCTAGGAAAGATACTCTGCAATAAATATAAACAATGTAAGCATTATTGACGGTGGCACGTTCTTTGCCAGCTTAACCACGGCGGCACGTTCTTTCCCAGCTTAACCACGGCGGCTAACGTTGTATTTTACAACGGCGGCGACGGCGCAAAGAGGCTGCAAATAACGAAACGGATACTAAATATGGGTGCAAACGAAAGTATCGTAAAATTAATATGAAACGTAGCCTAGCTAAAATGTAAAAAAACACCAGCAAAAAGCTTCAGCTCAACTGTAGCCGAATGAATATTACCCCGAGCTTTTTAAGGACCATTAGCAAACATTGCACAGCCAGTATAATGAGAGGAAATACAAATTTAAAATAAATTTTTCTTCGCTCCGCCTACAATAGGCCCAAAGCCTGTTTCCTAGTTTACCAATCAGTCCTGAACTCCATATTTAAAGCTACAGACAGCTTATATCTCCTAGACGATTTTCGTATTTCTGCCGTTGTCAAATCATTTAACATTGAACGGCCAGTGACACAGCGCCTGTTTCCAGACTGGGACCTCTCCATAGGTCTAACATCCCTTCTTTAAGCACCATACGAACCACTCTCTTCATGTTGTCTATGCCACCTCACTCGCAAGACTGTTTTCCTGTTCGCCTTGGTAACCTGCCTTTGATGTAGTGAGGTTCAAGCATTGTCGGCCACAGCGACTGACTGCTTCTTTCTGGCAGACTTTAAAGGTGTGACCTTAACACCATCTGTTTCTTTTCGAGCTAAGACACAAATGTGAAAAATCACAGCCTTTTATCTTTCGTGAGCCTTCTACCATTCTAGGGGACGAGTCAGAATGGGCGCTTTGTCCAGTCCAGGCCCTTCGTTTTAGTCTTCTGTACAGCCGTACCGGCTCAGAAGACTATTGCAACGACTTTGTCCGTCCGTCCATCGCTTTTTTCAACTTCGCAACGGTACCAGAAATTGACGACCACTATTTACAACGTTCGATTCAGTGTCAGAAGTTAGTTAAATAACATGACAAATTAAAACATCGTTGCCTCCTTATAGCTAATAGACTTCTTCGACGTAACGAAATTAAATAATAACATTTCATCGTCGAATTGAAATCCTAAAGATTTGTGTTAATGCAGCCGTAAAAACAAAAACATTTTAGCTTCGTTTAAAAAAGTCTTGTCGCATTGTTGCATGAATGAATAGGCTTACGATTGAACCAAATTCTCCATTAGGCCTATCTGCTACTTACGAAACTAAAACTGCCGTTACAAAAATTAGGCCTAAAAAATGAAAATTTAGGTCTAAAATCACGTTATCATACCATGGCAACGTCAATAGTTGCTACGAGTCGCTGCTGCAGCGTTTCTCCTGTCCTTCCCTACTACCACTGATCTATATACGCAACGCTGCGCATTAAGTTGTAACACTGCAACGCGGAGGCATACCGTGTTGCAAAAATGAATAGGCTTACTGTATACAATCCAAGTCGCCGTTAGTTGTTACTTACGAAATTAAAGTTGTAAATTAGGCCTAAACGCTGACAATTATGCCTAAAACGTAAAATAAGCTTAAAAGCCAACACATTTGTAACGGGCAATTCTGATGGTTACTGTTTTTAGATTATATAATAGAGATAGCTGTTGCAATGCGTGATAGAGAAGTGTGCCTCAGTATTGGTAATGGCAGAACTGTACAGAAGACCGGAATTTTAGCCGCAAAAAAAACTGTAGCCGCTTGTTTTTTTTTTGTTTTTTTTTTGTAGTCTGTGCTGTAGGGATGAAATCCTACAAACGTAACTGTGTTAGGCTGTAAAAGGTTTTGTATGTGATCTTACTAAACTCAGTCGCTTTGTTTTTCCTATCTTACACAAGATCCGCAATGCAGCCTTCTGCAGCAGCTGCATACGATACCATCTCCGCCGTCTACCGACGGAACGGCAAATTATAAGAGTAGCAGCCAAGCCCCGCTGAGATAGTAGCTGCGCCCGGAACGCAACGGCCAGCAGCGCGAACATACGATGCCATCTACCGACCGAACGGCAAATTAAATGAGGGGGGGGGGGGTGAGCGATATGGGGGGGGGGGAGGCGAGGGGGAATGAGCGAGCGAAGCAAGCGACTCCGGTAGTAGGCTATAATTACAGCACTGATTTTTATTTCGCTACGTTGGTTCCCCTTACTGCGACCACAATTATAATTATATGTCACCTGACAGACTACCTGCTGTAGGTATGAAATCCGATGAATTATACTTTTCATGGCTGTAAAACTTTTTTGTAGTTTTACTAAAATCTTTTTTTTCGGTCACTGAAACCTCCCAACTAGCACCAAGTGTCTTGAACATTTTCAAATATATTTGGAAGAAAGTTTATTAGAGCTTCAGGAACTGAACTGTTATCAAGCAATATAAACTAATTTCTGAAACCTTCATAGTGCCTTATCTATACTTGACAAAGGGAAGTATGCCGAACACGTTTGTTGTCAATTAATAAAAAATGTGTATTGGTGGAAAATTTTCAAGGGAGCAACAGTCCCCTTGACTTAACCGTGTATGGGATAGTTGGGTGCAATGTACTCACTTTAGGGCGCAACATCCAATAAGTAATTTTCTAAAATAGTCAAAAGACGATTAGAGGGCAAAGCCTGTCTATTACACCGTTCAATTCCTCAGAAAGAAAGAAAAAGGGCCGTTAAAGAAGAAAACAAGCCGGCTACTAAATAGTGAATTGTTTCTCGGTTGGGTTCAATTTCCATAATGAGCGAAAGCACTACACCCACTCTGAGCACCAAACACAAATAACCTAAACATTTTTTTTTTTTTACTACGCTGCAGGTTGCGAAGCGAGTGGCGCACAGCTTGTAGGATCATTAAAGTGAACATTTGCAATTATTTTCTCTTGTTTTAGACGCTCGCCATTCTAACTTGACGGCAGCCCAGGAGTAGTACTGCCCAAAGAGTGCAAATGTTACATTGCAATTGGTTAGGAGAAACTGCAGTTCCCGGATGTGTGCTAGGGTTTTATTTTTTCACTTCCTACTCGGCAAATAATAAACAAATCGTTATTGCTGGAGAGAGTGAAGCGAGAGCAGTCGTTTTTTTTGTTAACTCTACCAGTGACCATTTTTATCTGTTTATTTCGGAGTTACAGCCAACTGCATCTGGCTGGGCAGGTTTGGACATTGCCATTAGCATGGCTACTTTTTTTTTTTTTTTTTTTAAATCAATAAAGCTTTGAACGAAGTGTGTTAGAAATGTTCCTACTTCCTACGAACAATCGAATACACACGTCGTTTGCAGTGAAAACGCTGCTTGCATTTGGTTAACGGAAGACGTCTAGCCACACATAAGTGCTTTCTCCCATTCGTTTAGACCAAACGACGTGTATTGTAATGAGCGGAGCACTGCCAATGCTGAACGTTGTGAACAATATTTCAAAACTCCAGGTATTTCGAAGTTCACGTTTGAGAGCTTTTATGACGATTTCTCATATTAAATCATGAATTGCTAACATTTATATCTCGGTTAATATTTCAACAGTTTAGTGTGAATTCAAAAAAATTGGGGTTGTTCAAAAATGTTTTTTTGCAAAAAAAAAAAGGAAAGGGAAAAAACTAAAATGAAGGCTGAAACTGGCGTTCAAAAAGTTGTTTTTTGCCTATTACTTTTAAACCGTTGATCTGATTGAATACAAACTGGTTTAGAATAATTTTCTGAGCCCATTTGACTTTCCGTCCTGTTAGCTTCAGAATTGGATTACACAACAGGGCTGTTCCTGGAGACAGGTAAAATCCACAAGTTCAAAATCAACACAGAATTTTAATTTTCGAGAGTGCCGAGTCCATCTTGGTCACTTAAAAAAGGACAAACATTACAATGATTGCTTATACATCTCCCTTACTTCTACACTGGTGATACTTAAAAAAAAAAAAACCATAGAAGTTTATACAAAACCAACAAATGATAACACGTAGCACGCCATTTTGAAATGCCGTCCTTGCACCACTGATCTTTACATTCGAGCTATTGGAAGTGCATTAAAAACGTTTTGCCAATTTTTCATCGGTGAACTTGTGAGGGGGGGGTGGGGTTCGGATCAACGATCTTATGGTTTGCACTGGTCGAGACACCAGTCTAACTCCACACTTACTAGAAACCCTTTGTGCTTTTTCAAACAATCTCGGTATAAACGGAAGGATGGTGCAATCCACCAGGCCACTGTGGGGTAGGAGAGATTGGTTACATTACTGGTTTCGATTTTCAGTGGAAGTGTTAATTTTTTTTACAGTGTTGCAATTACACTTTTGACCAGTTTAATTGAATACCCGTTAGTAGTATACTTGTGTTGGATCCCTTGAATTTCAATTTGTCTATCACCGTCCATTGAGCAGTGTCCCTGTGCTCTCACTGCCTCTCCTCTCAGGATCCTCTCAAAACGGATGGTGGACGTGCGGAATTGAATTGGATTGTCCTAGTAGTCTGCGACAGCATGATGTAATGAGACACATCTACCTGTCGGAGAAAACAATCCTTGTAAATGTATATGTCGAGGAACGGGATACTGCCTGTGAAGAAGAAAATAGCACAGGCAGTATCTTGTTTCTCGACATATACATTTACAAGGATTGCTTTCGCCAACAGGTAGTTGTGTCTCATGACATCAAGCTATCGCAGACGACTAGGATAATCAAACTCATTTTCTCACATCCACCATCCGTTTTGAGAGGATTTCTGAGAGGAGAGGCAGTAAGAGCGCTGGAACACTGCTCAAGCCTCAATGGATGGTGATAGACAAATTGAATTCAACAGATCCAGCACAAGTATACTCCTAATGGGTATCCAATTAAACTGGTCAATGGTGTAATTCGCATCACTGTAAAAAAATTAACAATTCCGCTGAGAATCGAAGCGAGTAGTGTAACCAATCTCCCCTCCCCCACAGTGGCTTAGTGGATTGCACCATCCTTCCATTTATACCAGGATTGTTTGAAAAAGCACAAAAGGTTTTTAGTAAGTGTGGAGTCGAGTGGTGTTTGGAATGACTGAGTCGTCAAGTGTTTGTTGTTTAGGCCTCAGTTTACTCCTTCCCTTTGCACAGGAGTGGCGAACCGGACTAGGTCAACTCTTGGGCGCCGTTTCGGATACCTCATCCACGGCTTCTTCAAGCAGTTGATAATATGTCTGTTTAGCTCTATATGATTCTCCTTTGTCCTCAGCCACGTCCACACACCTTGGAGTGTGTGGGCCAACTGGTCTCGATGGCAAATATAAACCTGCGCTTTTATAGGCAGGAGGTTCGTTTGCCAGGGTTATTTTACCGCGCAATGTTGCAAAATGGCACCAATTTACCACTATTGCACTATCAGCTAAGCAGAGAAGGGCCAGGCCCTAACACAGCCCTCCCATAAGCTTCAAGTTAGGGTCAAAATATAAATCGGCACCTACCACTATTTACACTAAAATATCTACAAGTTATTTACACAAATCTTTTGCCCATAACGAAGGCCAGTTCCTCCTCCATAGTGCAGATGGCAGGGAAAGATATTTAAATTTCTCTGTTTTTCTCTCGACAGCCCCACTATTTATTCATGGACAAAGTTTACATTTTACACGCAGTATTTCAGTTCAACACTTGTTTTTTATGTTTCAAGACATAATTAATACTTGCACTGTTCACAAATAAATTTCATGTATCAGCATTGTTCATATTTCATTTACAAAGCATGGTCATGCATTTTTCTGTTGCACAAAGCTTAAAGTATTGACTTGGAAACACTGAATATACTGTCCCAGAAGTCCCGTACCAGTCAAATAAATCCCTTAGACTTGGATATGGGTTGCTGGTAATAGCATAGTCGTATAGGAAGTCACCTATGGCGAATCCGATGATGCCATCCAAAATGACCTTGGAGGTCGTATTCAAGGTCATCCAATTTGTATCTCCTAACCTACGCAAGATAGGGGCACAAAGTAAATTAGAAAGTTGTGGGGGATCATGCAACTTGTACAAAACAGGAAGCGTAACAAAAATCGCATGCAAAGAAAGTTATTGGAGAAAGAAGTTGGGTAGTGCAGAGAAGTTATCCATGGGGCAGCAGGAAATACAGACATAGCTGAACCATCAAATTAAACAGTAACAAAGGTAGCATTCTTGCCTGGCTGGTTTTGGTAATACTGTAAAATAAATGCCATAGGAGGCTTTATGGCAAAAGGGCCAGGTGGGCAAGCCCATGAATGAAGTCTTCACAATTAGCAAAGTGCAGAAAACTAATCCTGTAACTTATCTCTTAATTGATCACGTTGGCGAGCAACCCTTCCCAATGTCGTCGCCAACCGCCATTGGCGAGTGGAAATCACCAGTTGGCGACTTGGAATTTAGCCTTACTCGCCAAAATGGCGACTAGCTGCAGAGCACGCCACTAAAAAAAGGGGTATCTCTGGAACCGTATAAGTTAGAGACGAACGGTTTACGGCGTTATGCTCAGATTTATAAGGGCTATATAACTGGAGTTGCTGCATTAATACTGGAGTTTAAGCAAATTGCACAATTTTGTTAATGCATAAATTAGAAAAAACCTTTCATCATACCTTTCATCATAACCTTTCATCGTATTTGGTATGTGGCGAGTAAAAATTGTGAAATGGCGAGTGCTTTGTAAGGTCTACTGGCCAAGTGGCGACTGCTACTAGATTGACATTCGGAAGGGTTGTTGGCGAGCCCCTACTCTGTAGTTTTTATGAGCTAGACCTTCAAAAGACTGGTTCCAGGTCTATGTTTAGTAGAAAGTGTTACGGAAAAAGAAACGTAAAGATGGTAAAATGCTCCACTTTGTGAAGAGGAAAGGATACGTGGAGAAGTATCGCAGACAGATAACATAAGCAGTTTATCCTCCTCTTAAAAAATTCTTAATGCATATTTCGTGCTAGCGCATTTTCAGTAGGTTTTCTTTAGCTTCCAAATATTCGTCTTCCAAATTTTTTGTCGCATATAATAAAAAAAAAGAAAGAATATTTTTCAGATTTCAAAATGGAAAAATCAATCTTTACCTGCATCTACTGCAACGAGATGTTTTCTTCCCAACATCAGCTGCTGAACCACCTCTGTTCTCTACACCTGTCCAGTCATGAAGAATGCGATTGTTTTACTGATCAGTTACCCGATTTGTTGAGGGTTGTTCTTCCTTATCGCGTAAGGAAGGGCTTCACCATCAGTAATATGAGGTGTCTGTAGCTAAAGAGGTTAACTTGCTCCCGCTCGGCCAAGCGCATGTGCCAAGTGTCTGAACCTTTGGTTCCTCTCCAGTTTCTCATATCAATGCATGTGGCCTTGCAGACATTGTTGATGGTCTGCCTTGATCAGTTACCAAACTGCTTGGTCCAGACCTGTTTAGGCTTAGTTTGTCAAAGAGGTGACAACGGCTCATTCCCTGTTGCTGGTTGCGATACTCCGAGGTTTACAACCCTAACGACATTCCTGCTTCTTTAGGCGACGCTTTCGACCAGATTCGGACATCCCTCGACACTTTTACCGTGGTTGGGAGAGGGTAGGTTACTTCAAGAATCGATAACCTAATTTTCAGGGTGAGTAAACATTGACCGTTGCAGGCTTCGTCTTATATCCCTCTCCCATGGGATTTAAAAAGTAAGACTAATATGTTGTCTAATGTGCAAAACCTAAACGACCAAAAATGTTTCCTGTCCTCGGTATTGGCCACTGGTTTGAAGTTGCACAGCACCAACCCCAAACATTACAGGGAGTTAGAGAACATGCCCGACACGTCCATGCTGTCCTACCCCACGAAACTCGACCAAATTGATTAATTCGAACTTGCAAACGACTTATTGTTTAACATCATGGGTTACAGTAGTGAAGATGACTTGTTCCAGATTCGAGTCTCTAAAAACTTGGAAAGTCAACCCGTAGATCTTCTCTTGCTCGTGGCGGAGGTTAGTAATTCAGACACCTTGTACAGTCACTATTGCGCCATTAGAGATATCACCGACTTTCTTTGTTATCAAGGCACTGGTGCCAATGCCAAATTCTATTAGCGAAACTGCTTCGCTGTGTTTAGGAGGAAATGGATGCTGCTTACTCGTTGGAGATAATGTTTCAAGATCAACCTGGCAGAATCTCTCATATTCAAGAAATCCGGCAGAAACTTCCTCTAGTTTCATCACTTTAACCACCAAAACCTCTTGTGCGCGTTGTTTATGCCCAAGTGCCTCCTTAGTCTGGTTCAATTGCTCAATCCACCAGGTCGACCACTAAAATACAGATGCACGCTCCCTGCTAGTTTTGACTACGTTGTGGTGGGCCTGAATGGAAAAATTGTCAACAGAGAGTAACACACTTGGGGGAAGACGCAGTCAATATGTTTTACGAGCGCATGGTGAAAGACGCTGTACATTACGCCGACCTGATCAAAAATATAAAACCCCTTGATCTCACGCAAGCCGAAAAGCTCTCCTGCTTCACCAACATCTGTCACTGTTGCGAGAAACCCTTCCACCTATTTGATGAGAAACTACCAAAGAGCGAATGGAACGTTGAGGACCGTTGTCACTTCCAGTGGGAAGTACAGGGGTGCCTCCCGCTCGAAATTTAACTTGGTCGCTCGAGAACAGAGTGGCATTCCTGTCGTGTCCACAGTCTGGAGGGTTACGACATGCATTTGCTAGTACCTGCGGTGTATGTGTTTCACAGGAATGTAGACATCATCAGCCGAAACTCCCAACGGTTCCAATGCATGACCATTAGGACAAAGGGGATAAGGCTCTCCATCATCGATAGTTTAAATTTTCTAAAAGCTTAATTCAATACTGTAGTCGGCAACAGTAAGTTCTAAAACTGTAAGTTCCTGATCCTCGAGTCCGCATTGAACTCCAGATTAAAATCCAAGTAGTTGAACAATGAAACTACCATGGAGAGCTTCTAAATCTTCTGATCCGAACGGGCGCATATCCGTATGAACACATGGCCGACATGTCCGTTTTCAGTAAAGAAAATTTATCCTTGAGACGAGCGTTTTTCTTTAAACTGAAAGGCAAAGAGTTGGCGGCTGAAGAATACGTGTGAGCGTTAAACCACCAGTTGAAATTGAGGGCAAAGAAAGTTGCCTCTTACTACGAGATTTATCAGATGATGGACGTATGTTTGTTGGCCGAAATGTTAAAAGATATTAGGAAACTGTTCATCAAAAACTGTAAGTTGGACCCTTGCTGTTACATCTCGACTCCCGGGTTCAGTTGGTTGGCATGTCGGAAGGGTCATGTATAAGAATATCGGACATCCATTGTTTATCATCGCTAAGGCATGTAAAAGTTTGTTAGACCTTGAAATCGCCCAGGTTTGACGATGTCTGTAATCCCTTTATAAGCAACGTTAACTAGGCTTACGTTGGGGATGATGTTGGGGCCCAGCGTTGCACCATTTCAACTGATGGAACGCCGCGTTTCTCGTTTTGGTGGAATTATGAAAATAATAAGGGTGAAATAATATGTAGCGCCTTATAATTTAGGTGCTGCATATAAGACGTATGCTTGAATACAAGATACAGTAAGGCGTGTGTCACCTAGAGATCTTTCGAGTCATTCACTGAATCTTCCTTGCACAATAGGCTATCTTCATAGATGATAGGTAAGTGGTCTCTTCTGTCGTTGTTTAAAATAGATTAGACTGTGTTTAATTGAACCGCATCTCGTTACTTTAGCAATTATCTAATGCAATCAAAGCGTTCTAAGTGGACTGGGCTGCTTACTGTGTCATTAACTTCTAAAAAGCTATGTGTGACTTGGATATTCTTAAGATGAGCAGTGCAGCTAGTCATAGAATATCGATAATATTGTATGGCATAGCAGACCATTGACTACGGAACATATTTTTTAAAGAAAAAGTTTAGCAGGCTTCTAATTTTTCAAAAAGTGGGGTCTTCATGGACTGGACAAGTAGCCTTTTTTTTAATGGGCAGAATAGCTGGTCAAGCTGCTACTAAAACTGTTGGAAAGGTCATAGCCCTTTACATATTATGAGTAGGGGGTGGGACTGAGGCTTAACAGCACGTCGACAACAATGAAACGACCAAGGAGAGCATCTTGAATCTCCTGGCCCAAAAGAGCATATATCCGTATGAACACGTGATGAACACAAACTGAAAGACGAAGAGTTGGCGGCTGAAGATTACGTACGAGCGTTGGTGACAACCACAGTCACAGTGCATTGGTCTGGGTTGCCACTGCGCCACACGTTACAGCAGTATTAAACAAACCCCAAATCTAGATCTTATGATAGATCTGTACCTCCTGAAAAATTAAAAAACCTGGGACACTAGGACAGACTTATCGCCCAATTGACGTGCTAAGTCTAGCGGTAGATGGAAACGACGACTAGATCTAGAAGTTATTCATGTAGAGCCGAGAAAAGATATTGCTTACGAATTCTAGGTTAGATAAAAATGAAAGCACTGGAACGAAGTATTATGAAAAAGAAAATGCACGAATGTCAACACACAAGAGTTGTTTTTACATTCGTGCACTTTTGGCTTCTCTTTTTCGAAGTAATAGAATCACAGTAAGCTGAAGACTTGAAATTGCTCTTGAACCATTCTCCAAGGTCTTTAATGATTTGTACGGTGGGTATTAACCCCAATTCAGTGTGATAAGTAAACTTCGGATTTCCCCAACCAATGTGAAAGACCCTTTTTGTGGAGTGACCGGTAATAGTCACTACTTCAACCAGCTAACAGATCTGTCACAGCACCTGACAAACTAATATTGTCAGCCGAGTCAAAGACCCAGTGATACATCTCCACATCATCTACAAACTTGCACTGTGAAACGGAACTGCAGTTCGGCACAAGATCATTAAGAAAAGACAAAAACAGCAATGGGCCATGAACCAAACACTGCTCTTGACAGGTTTAAGTTCGAAGACGAGTTTCCAACAACAACGTACTTACTGCGATCCTGGATGAAATCTCCAAGCCAGGAAATTAGTTTAACAAAACCATACTTTTCAAGCTTGTATAAGAGTTTAATATGACCCCACCGACTAATAGCCCTTTTGAAATTTCGTAAACGAAAGCTGCGTCCACAGGTGTCCTAATATCCAAATACCATGTCCAGTCCTCAAGAATGTGGTGCAGTGCCAAACATGAGGATTGACCAGAAACAAACTCAAGTTCGCCACACGTATTGGTAATGCATAATCTTGCCCGAATTCATTGGCCTTGACGTCACTTCCGGGAAGTAGAGTAAAAAATGACGTAAAGAGATCAGGCGACTTCCAGTCTATACAGTAAAGCTTGACGCCATAGTGACATCACTTCTGGCCACTGTGGTAAATTTTGACGTCATGACATCACGCAACTTCCAGTCAAAGTACTAGCACCAAAATTCCCTTGCCGGTGTCCGTCAAACATAGTACTTTTTAAGCGCTAAAACGTAGCTCAAGACTACCAATAATTTGCATTTGGCTATCGGTTGATGGTTTCCATGACCATATCGTAAATTCCTACTACTGGTGTTGTTTTTATACTACACGATCATCTAAAAACAATTTTTAATTCGACGTGTCACACATCGAATTAACGTGGTTGTGCCCAAAAAAGGGCTGAAGGTACAACTACTCAAAAACCAGACACATTTGTTCAATTTTGATCTGACGAAATTCAAGTATGTTGGTGGGTGAGTTGCAGTGTAAAATATCAAAACACTAGGAATTTTACAGATTTAGTAATTAGAGGAAAAAAAAGTGCTAACCTTTAAAGAGTTCTTTCAATGCGAAACTGTCGTCCATAGTACACACAGTGTTGTGACGTCAGCGTTACACGTGTGCTCTTCGCAAATTTGAGCGAAAAATGGTGGCGGTGTTGAAAAACTTCGGGGAAATGTGGGTCGAGGTTCGGTTAGAGGTTAAGACTCGGAAACGCACAGAAAACTTTGGGATCGCTCGGGTTTGTGATGTCATCGCTTTGACTATTTATATTCACTAAAACAAAATTTTATCATAATATTAATTTGCATTACAGACAAATTTAATTATTTACGGCGTCATTTTAAGAAATTTTGTTTTCGACGATGATGAGCGGACATTAATTTGCGTCGCAATACCAAATTAGTACGTGGGGGAGGGGGAGGGTTGCAGGCGAAACTGCGTTGTACTTTTGGCAGGTGGCCGGGGAAAGAGGGAGAATAAACAGCGCCAACTATTCTGAACTACAGGGGAATAATCTACATATACTTCGTTTTGTGGGAGTACAGGAGAGAAGGATGGTAGAAGTACATCTAGCACAGGTATGTCGTATGGATGAACAATTTTTGGTGTTAAAAAATCACGATTTGAAAGTGCAACTCGAGAATGAATAAATAGTAGCAGCGTTTGCTTAGCCTTAAGACTGGCGTGCATGGAGGGGGAAGGGGCATTTTTGTATTTTTTTTTTTAACTTTATTGTTCAAATATAAAACTGGATTTGTAGTAAATCCAGCATATAACAAAACCTAAGCAGCAAAGCTTAAACAAATACTAGCTACATGAAATTATGGTAAGACATTTTCGAGTTATTTTATCGTCGGCTAATACACAACTTATTAAGGTAATCAGCCTTACGAATCCTCAGTGCAGTACGATCCCCATCTCCCCCCCGCCCCCTACTAATTTAATGCTGGATTTACTGCAAAGTAAGGTGTTCGTGGTTTTAGAAAGTGTTAAAGCCTGACGAAAAAGAACGAAGAGGACGGGAAGCTGTAAAGCAACGAAACTTTCAGGGTTTTTTTTGTAACAAAAATAATAGCGCCAGATGAGAACTCCTAATCTGGTCGTTTCTTACATGATCGCTCATTTGCCGTATTGCAGTAGTAAAAGTAAGGAGGCGGGTTTTTTTTTTTTAATATGTGATGTCCAATATGTATACTTTTCAGTGCATCACGCATTCAGAATGTATAGCAGTATCCTGAGTTTATGCTGCATTTCCAACTGCTTACCTCAATCGCATATTAATTTTCTATCTTCCTTCTGCATTTCTGTATCAAACAACACGTCGAATTACTGATGCAGTGTTAGTGCGTATCGGTTTCTGGATTCTAACCAGGCATTCACTTGTGTTTCTACTCCAAAGGTCTTACTGAATGAATAAAGACAGAAAACTCACTTCTTGGGGGAAAATTCGGAGAAGGGTGGGGTGCAGGCATAGGCGTCGATCCAGGGGGGGACGAGGGGGACCGTCCCCCCACGTTTTCAAACTGAGGGGTTCGTCCCCCCCCCCCCGAAATAGGCTGCAAAGCTGTAAATGAGTATCTATTTATCACGTTTACCACGTCGAGTTTGAAACAAGAAAATGTACTTTCGTTTTCCCCAATTGCATAAATCAGGTCATCAAATATTATGAGTCATCAGTTCCTAATACAGGGGAGTAATGAAGTTAAGAATTTAAGTAGCAAGGCCAGTCACAACGATGACGGATTAACGGTAAATGGAGGATGTAAGCATATCACTCCACTGTAGCAAAACAGGTATTTTTTACTCTATAAAAATTTTAATTTAAAGTTACACAATTTTATGGTAAAAAAAATGAACATCACACAAACAATTGAAGCATATAAATTACACTATTAGTCGCTTCATAAACGTAAACTTTTACTTACTGTCTATTAATTCGAACTACCTTTCTGACTGTGTTTGCGTAACCCTACTCGGTATGTAGTGCTTGTGAGGCTTTTTTCCACTTCCGCCGATGTAGTGAAAATGTAATTTAGTGCAAAACTAGTCAAAACAGGAAGAGCACAGAGCTAAACGAAAGATAAAGGTGTGTCCGATTTCGAATTACTTTGTTTGATTGTTGATTGTCAACGAAACGCCAACTGAAGTCGCCTGGTGGTTACTTTGTTCTTGCTATGATTATAGCCGAAACGTCAGATAAATTTGTACAGAACAAAACTTGTTAAGCTTTCCTTCCAAGTTTTCGTCAGTTGAGGTCTATACCAATTAACTCCATAAAAACCTAGCAAAGAATCAAAATTGATACTAAGACTAAGTATTGATATTGAGACTAAGTTGCCGGTTTGATTTACTAGTAACTTTTTTTCCTCTTTTTCAGTTCTCAGTTAATTCAGTTAATTCTCAGTTAATTCAGCAACGTCAGCTAAATCTTCCACCATTTGAAAAGTCAGGAACAATAATTTTCAAACCTAAATTTTCAGTGTTAGCTAGCATTAATTTAATAATATTAAAAAAATAATAATTCATCAGGGAATTTAATTTGTAAATAAAATGTATAAAAAAACGGAATTTTTCTAACAATTAGGGTTTTACGACCTCTCATGCTAAAGAATTTTTAATAAAAGCATCCGAAATTTGCTAAACAATGCGTTACAAACTTGTCGCGGAAACCTGAAAATAGGCTCTCAAATAGCGTAAAATGCTTCAGCTTCCGGGGGGACCCCGCTGGGGAAGCTTACAGCGCTCCCCCTGGCTGGATTCACCGGGGTTCTGCTAAAGTAGCACATATTTTAACTGTAAATTTTCATTTTCTTCCCCCTCCCACTGGAGTTGGTTGGCGCTACTACTATTCCCCCCACCGACAACTTTATAAAAAATGACGCCCTTGGCCGTGCAGGGGGAAGAATATACTGTTTTTACGGAACTACTTTATGGTATCTTTGTTTCTTTTTCATCGAGCCATTTAGCGAAACACGAGTTTGGTGGAAAGTCAACGTTAATTACTCATTGCACGTTACGTCATTATTATTGTTTCTTATATTATTTCCAACTCTATGGTTTACGTAAACGCAGTTTGAAGTTAATCACACACCCTCTTGTTTTACTAAACCGGTTCCAGGCACGGTATTTGTAATCTTGGTACAGCCTGGTATTTTTTCGTGAACGACAAATTACGCAGATGTTGTTTACCTTTCCACAAGCCATGGAGCACAGGGAAACAATGCCAAACAAATGCCAAAATACTAATTCGTTGTTGGACTTCATGTTTATTTAAAAAAAAAAAAAAAGTAATAAATAGAACAGCCAAAGAAACAAAAAGTAGCAATAAATTATTAGCAAACTGTGAAGAGCACAGTCGTAAGTCCACAATATTATGAATTGTCAAAGGTGGCAAGTGCGGAACCATAATGATTAAAAAATTCATATTTCATCATTAGTCCGGGAATTTAACCCGACTTCAGATTGTTCTGCTGCCGTTAACTGAAAGACAAATTGGCATCTATCGTGATACAGTCTAGTGCATTGAAGACATAATGGAAAGGTCACGTGGGTGTGGTTACCCCAACTCATGGTCACACATTAATTGTTGCTCTCTAATTTGTTTATACTTCATCCTCGGTACTTTGCAATATTGGGTCGTTTGTGCTGGTCATTTTATTACAAATAGTATAAGTAACAGCAAATTCATTTGCGAGTTACTTACCTCTTGGGCTCTTCATTAATGATGTCACACAAGAGTGGGGGGGGGGGGGGCCCTTTGCAGTTTAGGTCAAAGGGAAAAGAGGCCACACAGTTTGTTACATCATACAATTTTTTTTTGATCGAGTAATATGTCTGTATTTTTCCTCTGTTACAAGACTGTTTGCTTACAATATTAATTACTGATCTTTAAAAAAATTAGCAGAACTTTACCTATATAATCTAAAACAGTCTACTAAAAAAAAAAGAAAAATGGAATTTTCCTTTTTCTGTCTTTATAGATGATGGGGGGGGGGGGGACGTGCAATATTTTTAACGTAATTTTCAAGAGTGGCGTAATGTGATAAATGTGCCTGGCAAACTTCGTGTGGCGTCATTTCGGGATGTCCGCTATCTTTGTCTTTATGGATGAGGTTTTTTAGTTAAGGATAAAACGCACGAACAACAAAGACAGAAAAAAAAATATTGTGAATAATGGCTGGTCTGTGCCGCCATCTTTCACGTAGAGAAGAATTATTTCTCAACCCTGGTGTGCGTGGTTCGCCACGCCACGCCTTGACCAGCAATAGATGACAGACAGAAAAAAGGCAACTTCCAGTTAACGTGCGGTTTTGAGGCACAAATATGAGTAGTCGCGGAGAGATTCTAACGATCGGAAAACTGCTTGTGGTTGAAGGGGCAAGAAAACATTTAGAGTAGGCCATCAATACTTCCCAAATATTTTTGGACATAGTCTGTCCTATTCTGAGCATTTTCGTGGCCCCTTCCTGAATACACCCCATAATATTCTAAGGTGTCATGTTCCATTTTTTGAATCTCTAGCATTGCACCAGCTTTTCTGTCAGTTTGCTTCAAATGATGTAAGGCCCCCGGAAATAGTATACTAAAAATAGGAGAAAGTGGCGAAGGAAAAAAAAGTGTCGGCAAATTAACGTCAGCTATTATATTATTATTGATGGCAAGGTAATTCAAACAATAGCAGTTCAAGGAAAATAGCCTTACCATGCAGTGGCGCAGAATTTATTTAAGGGGTTGGGGGGGGGGGGGGGAGGGTTGGTTGAGGACCAAAGTATACTTTGTTCCACATTATGTTTGCAGTAAACTGACTGTATCCTCATTTCCTTCCACTACAAGTGCCAAAAACATAAATATCCCACTCGTAGACTCTCAACAGTAATTGTGTAGAGTGTACAAGTGCGATATTCACATGTTTTTGCACTCGTTGTGCAAGGAAACGTGGCGTCATACAGTTACTTTCCTGAAAACGTTAAGTGGAACAAGCTATAATATAGTATCTGAGAAAATCAGCTGGGGAAATGTCATAAACCATCCCTACCCCGCTACGTACGAAGCCAACTCATTTTCAAAAAATCTAGTGTCTTAGAAACTGTAAAAAAAAATAAAAAAATTTGAGACCTTTTTAATTGCAACAAATAACTACTTGTTCATTTTATAGAACGTTACTGTTAATTTCTTTTGGGTGTACTTCTACCCCATTACATGGGAAGGGGCAGCCACTGCTACCACACAAAATGAAACTGAGTCACCTTAACCGGATTTTTTTTTCACGGTATATAGCAAGCAGTATTGCTGACGCATATCACTGAGTAGGCGTATTTACTGTCTTTGAACTTTACTTTCACCATCTTTTCTGAAGCTCCATCTGGTGTTATTTCATTTCTCTGCGTTCATCTGGTCAATTCTGACAGTCTAGAATTCCTACGTCATGTAAAACTTACGCAATTTCGAATTCTCCACACGTCCAGTTAACGTCTTTTTAAGTTTTGCCCTTTACGATTCAACATAAACAGCTGTTTGGCTTAATACAGTGCCAGACAGAAATCAGAACGCCTAGCCAACCCGGAAGACAGAGGAACATAACCTCAGGCTACCATCCACACTAGAGTGATTTCATCTCTACAGTAGATTTCATTCGTCAAGAGAACGGTCACGTCTCGCATCCTTCATCCTGTACGGCAAGTCAAGTGACATTATTTGCTTTTAACAATTTCTTTTGTTTACCGTTTGGAGATTGCTGGCTTGGTGGATTTCAGCCGTCTACAGATAGTGTTCCATCTTTATTTGGTAAGTTGGTTAGTTAATTATTAGTAGCTTGGTGAAGAGTATACTTAGCGTCCCCCACTCCCATACACACTAGCTGTGCTGAGAGTTAGAAGAGACACCTCTTGCTACTGTGATACTAGTATATATTTAAATATACTGTAAGTAAATACATAATTGAGGGCGACGTACTTTTTATCTTTTATAGTTACTGAGAAATGCCGTTTAAAAAGAATTAAAAAACTTACGCCTAATTTTAACGTTCTGTTAACGCACAAAACATGCCTAATGAGCTCCTAACTTCAGTAGGATTTCTCCTAGTGTTATACCTAGAATTCATAACAATAACATTATCCGTTCATAAAACGTGATACATTGAAAACAAAGAACACAATGCTTAGTTTTAATGGGTTCATTGCTTTTAATGTGTACGACTGTTTATAAACAGATAATTTTGTTGTAATGAAGGTCAAGCTGCTGGCAACTTTTTAAATATTACTTACCTCCAGAATTTGGACCTCCCCCGTTCCCATACAAGTGATTTTCATCTGATATCCACATGTGTATATCGTTCGAGCTAAGTCCAAAAAATATTCTGTTCTACTTTCATTTGAATGACTTGAAGTACAAGATTTCTGTCCTGTGTTCTACTGCGACTTCCAACGCTATCGGCTAGCCCCCTCCCGCCTCAAAAAAAATATTTTAATAATTGTAAGATTAAGTATATACGCCATTCGACCTTACTTCAAAGACTATTCTTACCAAATTTCGTTCTGATTGGTCTACGTATTTGACACAGACAGACAGAACAAACTGCCTGATTGCTGAATTAAAACTGGACTTCACTCGCGTTGCTAAGTCAGTCTATTATTGCTCAAAACAAAACTTGTTTAGGTATCCCAACTACTTTTCGCCGTTACTCGTGATACTTGTGCGAAACTGGAAAAAAATCTTTAGTAAAAAAAACAAGCGGCTACAGCGACTGCCTAGTCGCACCGGTCTTCTGTACAGTTCCTCCACTTCCAATGTTGAGGCGCACACCTCTTGTCACTTACTATAATATCTATCTCTATTATACTAATCTAAAAGCACAAACCATCACACTTGCCGGTTAAAAATGTGTTAGCTTTTAGGCCTATTTTACATTTTAGGCGTAATTGTCAGCTTTTAGGCTTAATTTTAACCAGCAGTTTTAATTTCGTAAGTAGCAGCTAACGGAAATTTGGATTGTATAGTAAGCTTATTCATTTTTGCAACACAGTGTGCCTTCGTACACACAGTTACAGTGATACAACGTAATGCGCAACGATCAGTGGTCACAGGGAAGTGAAGAGAGAGACGCTGTTGATGAACTGTCGTATCAACTTGACGTTGCCGTGGCCTAATTTTTTTAACGCAGTTTTAATCTCGTAAGTAGCAGATACACCTAGTGGAGAATTTGGTTCGACAGTCAGCCTATTCATTTTTGCAACAATGCGACAAGACTATTGTAAACGAAGCTAAAATTCATTTGTTTTTATTGCGTGTTATCTTAGAATTTCAATTCGACAATCAAAGGTTATTATTTAATTTAGAAGAAGTCGAAGAAGTCTATTAGCTATAAGCAGGAGCTTATAGAAAACAACTAGGCTAGGAGCGTGTGTGGCTGGTCGATGTTATGCGTGCGTAATTTAGTACGATGTACTAACGCCAGAAGGAGCAACAATACTGCGCCTGCGCCAAGTTGTCTAAAATCGAAACTGAAATTTAGCACGCGAATCAGACGTGTGCTACGAAGCAACGCTCTATCTTATTGTTTGGATAGAGCAACTTAAGAACAACTGATTGTCTGTTTGTTTAGTTTTTTTTTTTTATTATTACTTTGGTATTGTTTCCATGTTAAACACTTATTATTTAAAAACAAAGGACCGAAAATTGGCCTCGAGAACGTGACGCACACCTCTAATCATGTCATGCAGGTGGCGACCTCTGCTAACAAATGTGTACACCACTGTAGCCGCACATCATCATCATCATCATGTACACCTCATCATCATCATCATCAACATCATCACCTGACTTAACACTGTAGTGGAAGTTACCGAGACACGCTCCTAGTTGTTTTCTATAGGCTCCTGCTATAAGGAATAACGATGTTTTAATTTGCCATGTTATTTAACTAACTTCTCATACTGAATCTAACGTTGTAAACCGTCGTCGTCTCTATCTGGCACCATTGCGAAGTTGAAAAAAGCGACGGACGGACGGACAAAGTCATTGCAATAGTCTTCTCAGCCGGTACGGCTGTACAGAAGACTAAAAACCAACATTTCCTTGACTAGGCCAGTTAAGCTGAAAAGGCTTTGAATCCTAGACCATGGTACATAACTTTTATGCCAACAATGGCTGAGATCTGAAACCTGCAAACACACTCGAATTTTCCGTAACTGTGGAACTAGTCAAGATAACGACATGTTGTTAGGCAAGTTAAAAAAAAGTATTCGAGCAACACCTTCCTGAATGGTTTATGACTGCAGATCTACAGGATAAAATTGGTGAGTGTTAAATAGCACGAAGACAGCGCAGAGTACATGACTCTTAGCGCCCACCTACCAAACCCAATCAGAGGAAAGCATCAAACTCCTATCTGGAAGGAGTTTAGTGTAGGGGCGGAGGCAATGTGCTCTGGTAAGGAGTTCCACGGAGCAATAATTCTCTGAGTGTAAAGTGATGACGAATGTTAAGGTTGGAATGTTGTCTGAGGAGTTCAAAGTGGTGACCCCTGGTTGGGCGAGAGATCTGTTCGAAAAAAGGAGAATAGTAAATGTCAGGTTGATGATGTAAAAGCTGGTAGGTAAGAACAAGGTTTTGCTGGGAAGTTTTGAAATGACAGTAGGAAGTTTAAGGTGCAGAAGACTGTCAGCTGATGCACAGAATGACACCACTTCAAACGATGTCGCTGGCACGATTCCAGATGATTCAGAGCAAATTCGTGGCAAGGGCAGGAAATCTGACCAATAACGAAGTTTTTTTTTTTTGATAAACCACAGGGAAGAGGCTAGTTGTAAGTTGTTGAAACCTTCTAAGAAGATCTTTGCGGAAGATGATGTGGTTAGTGTGTAAGTGAAACTTCAAAGTGGGATGCACAGACAATACCAAAGTCTAGGTGACTAGCCCTGGTGGGTAATGTCTCTCACTTTTATGGGTAGGGGGGAATTGTGGCTTAATGGAGCGGTCAACAGATAGGTCATTAGTGCCAACATTACAGTGATGTTAAACAAACCTCAAATCTAGACCATGTACGTCTGTACCTCCCTGCAGAAAGTTAAAGGTCTAGACAGGAGAACAGACTTAAATCGCCCAATTGACATGCTATGTCTCATGGAAGATGGAATCGGTGCCGAACACCATCAAGACGGTGACAATCAACAGGCAAGTGATAGTCCGTAAGTGGCCGTCAACACTAATGGCATTCAGGAGGGATAATCCCCCAAAAAGGAAGCAATGAGTAAGTTTACTGTGACCAATATGCAAACAAGCTAACACCACCTCTTCCCTGCGACTACAGCGAAAAGCCGAGTGCCAATCCAGGACAGTGCCCTTCATAGCCCTCAACTTTTTGCCTTCTTGTTTGTCCTACAAGAATGCCAAGCAGCTAGCAATCTCGGACATAGCTGTAAACACATCTGATGAGACAAGGCACACATCCCTATTGAGGGGACCAGAAAGGGCCCCTTTTGTTGCAGCATTAGCGTGCTCATTCTCCGCTATCCTGACATGGCTCGGGCCAGGTTTCCGCTGGCCAGGCCAGCAGGAAAGCAGTGCTAGGATTCACTGTGTCGAGGGGGTCCAAGGGTTGTACGATGGCAAGAACTCCAGGGCACTCGTGCAATCACTAAAGATTATAAAATGCATGCCCCAAAGATCAAGAATCCATTCCACTGCCAAACTGAGTACCAGAAGCTCCGCCGAAAACACAGGATAGCCTGATGGAAAACAATGGGAAACGGTCACTTCCTCATGCATACAAGCACAAGCCATGCACACTTCTGACTTCGACCGTGAAAAGCCGCCGATATCCGGCGTACTGATAACACAGCCGCCAGAACTCCTGCAAGTACCGTGCTGGTGGAGTAGAACTTTTAGGGAAGGATGGAATTAATGTCTGTAGAATAGAATAGAATAGAGGTTGTCGGCCAGTAAGCTATACAGCTTTTGAAGGCCCAAGCGGCAGATGTTAAGTGGAAGGAACCACCATCGTAAACAGTTGTTTTTTGCCGCAGGAGGGAGGAAACCGGAGTACCCGGAGGAAACCCTCGTACAACGGGCGGGAAACAACCGGAGAAAAACCCGTACATATACACTTCCCGTCCCAGGATCGAACCCTGGACTGTAGTAAGCCAGAGATGTACAGCTGGGACCAAGACGCCTATCGAATCTAACGCCCCAGTGCTCGCAGCTACCCGTGCACCTGATACTAGACAGAATGCCAAAATGACACCTGGGACATGCCAATGACATCTTGGGCCATCTCCTCAAGTCCTAAGACGCTGGCTTTTCAAAGGCCATCTCCTGACAGGACTGCAGGAGCTTATCGTGGAAATCACCCTTAACCACCCCATGCCAGCCTCCCTGCAAGTCTGGCAGAAAAAACCTTGGGCCAAGCAGGACTGGATCGCACAGCATTCAATCGCGCATCACACTGAATGGCTAGCTGCTGCCAGCGAAATGCCAAAGGTGGCTCCAAGGCTTAAGCATTGAGGCTGACTGCTGGAGATGTCCGAAATCCACGTGTCGTAAGACACAGGCTACTGTGGTGCACAGTATCCAACAGTTGGAGAGTCGAGTCACTAGCTGAACCAAGACTCAACAATCTTTGCTTTTCCTACCCCCTTTCATGGAGCACAGCACGTTTATCAGTGTTGACGTGGAGTATTTTATCGGTTGCTCAGGCCTAAACAACAAAATCGGCGGAATATCACTCATGTAAATATTGAACAGGATCAGACGAATGCCTGCTCACTGGGAGCTCCTGAAGTAATTGGCAACGAAAGAGTATTAGATCCCCAGAGAGAGATCCTTTGCTTTCTGTCATAAAGGTAGAAATGGATCCAATGACAGTGAAAGGATTCAAGCCAAAATCCAACAACTTAACAATAGGTGTGAGAAACAGTGTCGAAGGCCTTCTGAAAGTCTAAGTAGGTAATATCGCAATGGCTGTCTGGTCAGTAAGGCTGGTAATGTGTTCAATCTGTTCATAGGTGTCAAGTAAATTGGTGAGGCAGGATCTGCCAGTGACAAATCCGTTTCTTTTTAAGCTTAAAATGTTGGGTTTTGATAGGAAACTTATGCTTGGATTGGTGCCTTTGTTACTGGTCTCACACAACGTGTTGTCCTCGGCACTTCTTGCTCTTCACGTTAGGATTTTATTACTGGTGTCCCACAGGGCTCTGTGCTCGTGACTTTTCTTTTCGTTGTCTTTCTGAATGATTTGTCATGTAATAATCGTAACACAGAACAGCTGAAGTTCACAGATGATCTCAAGCTTCACAGTGTGATCACTGATTCCATGATAATGATTGTATTCAGGCAGGAATCAGTCATGTTTTTTCGTTGGTCTATTGACTGGCAATTACCAGTCTTCTGAAAAATGTAAAAGTTTCCATATCGGCAATAGTAATACAGTGTGCACTTATGGGTTGGATGGGGTCCCGCTGCCAGGAGTTTTCTCTGTTAGGAACTTGGAAATATGGTTTGATGCTAGTCTTAAATCCACCATCCAATGTCGGCGCACCGTGGCAAAGGCTAATTGACATCTTGCTGTTCTTCTGTGAGCTTTCACTTCGGGTTGTGTAAACACTGAGCTGTGCGCATATAAGGTCTTTGTTCGCCCCTTATTGGAATATTCTACTTCTGGCTGGTGCCTAATCTCGTACAAGATATCGATCGTATCGAATCCACTCAGCGCTGTTTTACAAAATCTCAGACTGGCATGCTGCATGTGCTACAATGGCATGTGCTACAATGCCCACCTAAATAAACTTAATTTGGAATCTTTGGAGCTAAGACGTCTTACCTTCTAAATTCTGGATGGGTTTTTGTCGGGTGACTTGTCTTTTTCGACTTAAGCACTGTAACCTGGACCCGGGAACAGCCCTCGAACTATAGGCTATATTGCCGAATATTGTTGTTCTCTGTCAGGGTTGTCGCAGCTTGGAATTCCCTGACCTAGCAAACTTTATCTTCACCATCTGTTGCAGTTTTCAAGCGTAATTTGGGTCTTTCTGAGTTGACTTCTTTTCTAAAAAGACCTGAACACTGTTCTCTTTAACTCCCACTGGATTTTTTATTTTTTAAATTTTAAACTTTTCAAATTCGTGGGACTGGCATAAGTGGCATCATTTGCCCTCTCTGTGTCCAAATCACCTTCAACGTGATGATTAAACCTGTTATCTAAAATAATTAAAAACGTATGATGTGTGTTTGTGTGTGCGCACCTCTACTCTTCTTGAACCAAGGCACCTACAAAGATGAGAGTAAAACCAACGTTTGTTCATGCCAAGTTTGTTATGCTTGAACCAACTTTCACCTTCCAAAGTAAACTGTGCGTGATAAAAATATGACGTCACGTTTTGCATCCGAAAGAAGTAACAGAAACACGACGGGAACTTAAAATAGTAGGAAATCAAAATCACTTTGTTTTCGGGCCAGCCATTGTTGACATGTGCTATGACCTTTGAAATTGTAGTACTTGCTTGCCAAAAGAAACTTATAAAGGGTGGTACATTTTGCATCATACTACATATAAAACCTAAATTGGTTTTGCTTCAAGTGACTGATGCGCTGAAAAAGACAGACCTGTATAGGGTTTAAAAAGTTGTCAAAGATTCCGTTTTTGAAACACGGAAGTGCGTAGATTGAGCGAGCAAAGTGACCAATTTCTACGTAAACTAAGCCTTTTCAATCAGTTTCTAGTTTCTGTCGCAATCTTTCATTTACTCTCACCTTCGTAGGCACCACTTCTGGAGGAGTAGACATACAAACGTACAAACAAACAAACAAGCAAATCGTATGTTTTGAATGATCTAGTTGAAATGCTGGCGTGCTGAGGAATGTGATGGACGAACTGTAAGAAATAATTACAATTAGTTTGCTTCGAAATAATCAGATTTTGTGATGCTCTTGGAATCAAAGAAATTACTGGGAGCATGGATCGACGGTAGTGGAGTCAGCGAAGTGAACGATGTGGCTAGTTATTATTATTATTAAAGACCAAGTTAAGTTTCATATCAAGGGTTCATTAACATAAGCTAATAGTTTAATATACTGTTTCAGTGTTTCTGTAAATAGTCGCGAGGAATCAAAATGTTACTGGTGATCGCTCAGATATCGGATGGGCGTCCCCTAGGTATCGACAGAATGTCTTGGCATGGTAATCGATCGGATCGGATAAAAGTGCTATCGCTCAAGGGTATTCTTTCGTCTTGTCGCCACGGTCATTGTTGCGTGCGTTTCATTCTTGTCTGTACTATCGCTGCAAAGTGTTTCAAAACATAAAAGCCTGTGAAATGAATGGAAATAATGCCAAAACGTAAAGATCATGATGTCAATAAATAGCTAAAATCATTGAAAGTGGAAAAAGAGTATGTAAGGCACAGTACGAATGTAGATTATAAGCGTTCATGTTAAAATTGTTAAAATAAATATTTAAAATTTGGCCTATAAAAGGCGACCGATTCTGTTTATAGGGCATATATATTTTTTTTTGGCTTGATTAACGTGCTGAAGTAACTTTAGCACTAATGCAACAATTTAGGATGCAGTACACATCGTTATAAAAATTGCTACGTTTGTCCAGTCATGAATTATGAAGCGCCGTTTGGGACTTAATGCACAGACCATTCGTATAGATATTTTTCAAACTGTAAATATATTTATCCAATCCATAAATATATTTCTCAAACTGTAAATATATTTTATCAAACCGCACCTATAAATTTTATCCGTAAATATATTTTTTACCGTACATTAAATTTTATATCCGTAAATATATTTATTTCAACCGTAAATTTAATTTACGATCCGTAAGTATATTTTTTTTACCGTACATTTAATTTTTCATTCGTAAATATATTTTTAAAACTATAAATATAAATTGCCAGACCAACCTTACTTACTTATAATTTCGTCCATAAATATATTTTTCAAACCGTAAACATATTTTTCAAACTGTAAATATAAATTTCCAAATCAGCCGTACATATAAATTTTATCCTTATATGTATTGTTTTTGTTCCATGCGGAACCTGTTTACTCCTACACCGGAAAGCTACCTCCACTTGGCGGCTTTGGCCCGCTTTGACCAGAGACGTCCAAGCCAATGGTCTAAGCAGGGTAACGCGGTGGACTTATTGAGTTATTATACAGTACGTACCACTGGACGTTTCAAGTGTTTGCGGTGGACGATTTGGACGCTGCGATCCTAGAGTCCCGGCAGTAAAAATAGTTAAGACTTACTGTACTAATTATTAAAAGTGCAACCAAAATCCATTTTTCAAATGCTCTAGTCCCGGTGCCAAGTCCCAGCTGCAATTCTCATTAGTAAGTCTTACCTATTTTTTACTG
The DNA here is from genome assembly GCA_023313725.1 of Lithobius niger. Taxonomy (NCBI): domain Eukaryota; kingdom Metazoa; phylum Arthropoda; class Chilopoda; order Lithobiomorpha; family Lithobiidae; genus Lithobius; species Lithobius niger. The sequence continues at coordinate 28,952 of JAHWFP010231438.1, forward strand.
CCGGGACTCTAATATTTAGGACTTGGGTTCCGGCACCGACACTAGAGCATTTCAAGAATGGGTTCCAGCCGCAATTTGCGTTAGTAAGTCTTGGTTAGTTTCTACTGTAGAGATTCCAATATTTGGGACTTGGGTCCCGGCATCAGGAGTTGAGTTTGTACAATGGGTCCCGGTTGCACTTTTAATAACCCGTCCGTGATCGTCGTTATTGACGTTTACTCACTCAACGATGGTCTGGTGCGAAACAGGTTCCGCACTGAACAAAAAAATGTATGTAAGGATAAAAATTAGATGTAGCGTTGGTTTGGAAATTTATATTTACGGTTTGAAAAATATTTACGAATGAAAATTTATATTTACGGTAAAAAATATACTTACGGATGAAAAATTTAAGGTACAGTAAAATATATATTTACAGATGAAACTTATACGTGCGGTTTGGTAAAATAAATATCCAGTTTGAGAAATGTATTTACGAATGGACCTTGCATTAAGTCCCAAACGGCGCCTCATAATGAATTATAGAGTTCACTTTATGTTCCGCAATCTTACGTTCATACGGCTACTTGTTTTCTTTAGTGTTCGACTTTTCCCCAGGTTTATTTTTCATGTCGGGTTGCCAGGGAAGTTGTTATTTTCTCCCTGTTCCAATATTGTGTGCCTTAAGGCGAAGTAGGCCTGGGTTTCATGTTCCACTTACGGGAACTAACATTGAGGGAAAGAGGTTCCTCAAATCGGGGGCACAACAAGGAAGTTCAGCTAAAGCGATCATTTCCATGTTGAAGCGAAAGTAAAAGTCGTGTATTAGGTTTGCTCCAAGTTCAAGTTTCCTGAGCCCGTTAGCATCGGTTTGAAAGGTTCTAGGCGAATATCCCCCTGGTGAACCCCCCTCCCCCCCCCCTGCGATCCCTCCGCGCCGGAAAATATTCCCCTAAAAAAAGTACAAGCACAAAACAAAAATAAATAAGTTAGGTGTGGGAATGATAATCATCCTAAAGCCGAAAACTCGTAACTGCCGGAAACTCACTGCTGGAAAATACTAGGAATGAAACACTTTTAATATCAATTTTGCCCAGGGCCCCCCTGCCCCCGCAAAAAAAAAAGACAAGGAGGTTACAAACAGATTATAGAGCTGACGATCACTTCTCCTTTCAGTTGCATTATGTTCCTGCTTTTGCCTTTCTGCCTTGCGACGGTTTAGAAGAGTTACAAGATGCGGCCCCTATCCTAGCTTATTTTTAGGATACGTATATTGGTCATGCATCAAGGTCGCCGCAGAATACTTACAGCATCCAGTTCTGGAAGATGCACTTGCACACACAATGAGAGCTTCCACGCACAAATAACTATTGAAGGGTGGCATCACAGTTTTTAGTTGTGAGTTGGATGTTACCACCCAATTTTTTTT
>JAHWFP010231439.1:0-12339 GCA_023313725.1 Lithobius niger
ACACGCAACCTAAAGCAGAGATAATCGAAGCGAGATTTAAACATCCCACAGTATCTGGTCTGTTTGCAGTCTTGTCTGTATTTGGTTAGAAATTAAACAAGCGGCTGCAGCGACTATCTAGTTGCAACCAGTCTTCCGCTACTTTCCGCCCACTTCCGCATCTCATTCTTCCGGGTTTTTTAAAATTCATTTTAACTCATTTTTGGACGCTGAATCTAATGGTGCAAACCGATTGTCTCTATATCTGGTGCAATTTGCAGACGACGTGAAAATGTATAAGGTGGTGAATGACCATGCTGCTTCTAGAGTGCTTGGTTATGCTGCGAAAAGTATTGAGGTTTGGTCTAAGAATTGGCAACTGCCTATTGCTGAAAATAAGCGTAAAATCCTACAACTTGGGGGGGGGGGGAAATGAACACTTCTCCTACAGCATTGGACAAACCAAGCTTACAAATGAATGTAACATTAAGGATCTTGGTGTCAACTTTTTGAATGATTTAAAATCAGCTACTCACATAAACTCTATTGTTAAAGCAGCTCGCATTCGTGCTATTCTGATTCGTAGATGTTTCCGTTCACAGGACATTACTATGTTGGTTGGGCTTTTAAGATATATGTACGACCAATCTTGGAGTATGCCTCGCCAGTCTGGTCACCTCATGTTATTGGGGACATCGAGCTCATTGAGTCGCTCCAGCGGCGTTTTACCACGCTGTTGCCCGGTCTTTTCAACGTATCGTATCCTGACCATTTAAAGTTCTTGAATCTCCCTCTCTCGAACTGCGCCGCTTGACTGCTAACCTAGTAATGACTTAATGGTCTTTTACACAATCTTTACCATATCGATGGAGGTTAGGTTTTTACTATTCGCGGATGCGAAAGGACCCGGGGACACCATCTTAAGCTCGTGTAACCGTTCAAGATTGGACTGTCGAAAGTTCTTTTTTTAGTAATCGCGTGGTGCATGCTTGGAATGGCCTGCCATCAGAGGTTATTTCAGCACCATCCATTCTCATTTTCCGACTTGAACTGAAAACAGTTCGGGTCTTGTTAGTTCTGACCTTTCGCCTCCTGCCATTGGTTCGTTTTATTAAAATTGGCTGCGTGTTAGTGGCCCTATAGGTCCCTCCGCATTCCAGTTGTTCTCACAACAAACGATTATTATTAATTCGATAGACGATGGGCTCACTTGTCGGCCACTCCTGGTCACTTGTGGGCCACTTCTGCTTCAAGCTTCCGGTGTTTTTTTTTTTTAATATTAATTCAATCTAAATTTGGACACCAAATTTAATGGCGAAAATCGTTGGTCTCTATTTGGTACCGTTCCGGAATTGAAAAAGGTAACGGACGGAGGACGCGGTTTCAGTGCATGATAGAGGTGAGCACCTCAACATTTTCGTTGGTGGCGTTGTCAAGTTTTATACCAGCTGCAGCGTTGTCAACCTTTCACTTTTTTGTTTAATGTTTAAAACTACCGTTACTGGTGACTGCTTGGCTTGCAATTAAATGCTTTATTATTAATATTTGTATTCGTATAGGGAAGACACTTGCACAGCAGTTGTTGTAAATAATGTATAACATGTATGTATCTGGTCCTAATCGAACGCAGAAGTTCGCTCCCTGTGGTTTTAACTTTGTTTGCATTTTACGGATGCTTGTCTTCTGTTTTGTTCATGAACATGCCCGTTGAATTATATACGTTTTGCCTTGGTTCCGACAGACTGTGACACTTGTAAGTTGGCAGTCTGTCTTTTGTCAACGGAAGCTTACAACAAACATATGCGCAGGCTAGTTTCATGCATAACTGAATTGACATGCTGTGGTATTTGTGTTGTTGGACCGTAAGCATGACGATTCACCCAAGACGACAACTTAGGACTCATTTAACTTGAAATTTATTATGTGATGAGAAGAAGAGTTGCAGTTTTTGCTGGTACTGTCTACCCAGGTCTCCCTACCCTTCAAATGAATAAAGTTATTTATTTATGAGCTCGACTGCCAATGAATGAAGGCCAGACACAAGTACTAGATGTGACAAATCTACGTATATGATCATCACCTACCCTAAATGTGAAAAAAAAAGGAGTGGTGAACACAGATATAGGTTCGATCCAATGCGGAATCGGTCTGATGTGGTGACGCCCCGTCAAATGCCTGAAGTATGATGCTGACACTTTTAAAACTTTTTCAATTTTTTTTTATTAATTAAAGAAAGAAGGGTGCCACGAAGTGAATTGAAACTTATTTGTGACAACAACACATTCCATAATCAATAATCAAAATAAACATTTCTATAGCAATCGCCAGAATCAAAACCTCCTCCACAATTAGTATTTTTCATAATTGGGTTCATCTCCTTCCCAATACCTTGTTCTCTTCTGTATACATTTCTGTCTGAAAATCTATGTTAGAAATAATCATTTAATAATTTCTCAATTCCACTTTTATACCCTTTAAATCTTTAACAAACTAACCCCTGATGCAAAAACTCCTCAACCTTTTATTAATCCCCATCAATATTATTAATCCAATAGTTCTTCATTTTTTGCTTAAGTTTATCATACCCTTTGATTGTTTTCAACGTATTTGGTACATTATTGAAGTTTTCTACATAATTATACTCAATAGTCATTTTGATGCGGTGTGTTGGTTTTGTTAATTCTGTAGAATACAACTTTCTAGTTTAAATTCAAATTCGTGCCAAATCAAAGCCCAAGAGACTTTTATAACCAATAAACTAATCGGGGAGATAAAAAAAATGGACGCTCAGGCAAAACAAATCGCGGCTATAAACTCACGACTACATGAGCACGAGGAGATTATTGATAGGCTGTAATTAAAAGCTGAACATGTGACGCATTCATTTCCTACCAAAATCATATCGGACATCGATATGGAATATATTTTTAATGAGAAGGAACTATGTCGACGTATTCGTATCAACCTTGTCATTTTGACGTGAAGGGTCAGAACAAAATTGACACAACAAAAGAGGTGCTGGAGACCATCGCTTGTGACTCACGTATGTTCAAAGCTACGGAAGAATTGCCAGGCAGAAAATGCTTTGATACGTCTTAAATTTGACTACTTCCAAGACAAGCCTATATTAACCGCCTGCTATCAATTATCGCCGGTTAAGATTACCTGAAAAAAATTGACGCTGCGAACCACAAATACAGCCTGAAGTACGTTATTCATACTGGACGCTTGCTGCGTGAACGTCAAGAAGAAGATCTTGCGATGCAGGGAAGCCTGTCGGAACTTTCAGGAGGAGCTTTTGAACTTGAATGCCTTGCTTGCCTTTTCTAGTGTGCGTCAAAGACCGACGATCGATGTATTTACAGGATTCGCTAACCTCAATGCAAAAAAAATATGTTTAAAAGAACATCCTGCGCGTATGCAGCCTTTGCAACATTTATAAAAATTACAATAATAATAATATTTGCCGCAGAAGCAGCAGGTCAGGCAAGGATTCGAGGATCACTAACTACCAGCCTTGACTATAAGAAAAAAAAAAACACGACTGCATATGGAAGGGCCAAAGCTGTCACTAAAGCCTGCCCCACTAGTTAAAATTATAATGTGTAAAATATAAAAGATGATCGTTTATAACTGATAGCTTTGTTTTAAATGATGTCACATTTTGTGCCATAACCACGTGCTCAGGAAGGGAATTGCATACGTTTAAGTGAATGTAGGAAAACTGTCTGTACGTGGGGGGAAAAAAAGCAGGAAAATATAATCGTTTGCAACATCAGGGATGCTACCGGGAGTACCAGCTTTTTTCACATTTTTTCACATTCTCACTTTTCATTTTTTCACATTTTTTACACACCTGCTTTTAATTTTTTTTCACATTTTTCACACACCTGCTATACATTTTTTTTTCACATTTTTCAAATACCTACTTTTCATATTTGTATCACATATTTGTGTCATTGGACGTTAAATGAAAACTTGAACATTGCTACCGTTAGTAGCAATCTTCTAGTTTTCATTTAACTTTCGAACTATTAGTATGTGAAATTAACTTGGCTAATAGGATTAACCTTGGCGGCCTTTCCCTGGTGGAATGATATCACTACCTTCAAAGGCCGATCCTTTTTGGAAACTTGGCGGCTTTTTACACCAGTTTTTGGTTTTGGGTGGATTGTTTTGACTTCAAGGAGCCGAACCCACACCTGGTTATCTGCCCCGCTGCAGACCACGAATGGACAGTTTAAAAGAAAAACCCAAGCAATACATAAAAAAACATAACATGAACAAAACAAACAAAACAAAACAAACAAAACAAACAAAACATAACATAAACATCGAAAGTCCAACCATGCACAAAATTCAAACAGTTCAGCTTCAACGCTTTGTATAACCAACCTGGGAAAATCAGTGACAGTGAATTTGATAGTAGATCTGGTTTGACTCTCAAATTCAGACGACGTTACAACAAATTTGGGTTAACACCAAAATTCCCCCTTTATTGACTTTTGTTCGTTCGCACCAGAATAATAATTTTCAAGTATTTAATTTTTTTTTCACTGCTGCGTACGCTAAATCATATTTGATGGACACACGCTAGTGCGGCATCAGTGCCGTTTTCGAATATGTGCCATTACCACCATAGAGCAAAGCATGCTCGGACTACAGGGCGTCGCCAACCACTCTCCTTACTGTGTCACTGGAAATCAAGCGTTGTAAATATTTTAGATAAAATTACGTAGGATATCGACAAATATCATGTAGGTTTCGGAAACCAGATCAATGCCAGTTTGGTTCCTTGCAGTCACACGAAGCATAGACCATATTCTGTTGATATCAGTTGACAGGTAAACGCAAATTGTGGAAAACGTTTCAAAAATCGAATTCTATACGGACCTACCACACGGTTGGCGCTTCTGCCGTCTGCGTTGCATCAAACAATCACACCGAAATTGCATATGCAGTGGCGACCATGCATAAAATTGATGCGCCATACGAGTTCATTGATGTCATAAATATTTCACCATTAGTAAAATAAATATGAGCACGACGTGTTCAACGAATAAAAAAAAGGAAATCTTATGTTTTGTAGGGTGAACACAATGAATGATATGCATCAAAATCAGCAATGGCTGACCTCCCCCACGCTTCAACATTATTGTACGAGGCATCAAAAGTCAAAAGTCCACCTCAATTTGGTTTAAAAACATTAAAAACAAAAAAAAAATTATAGAGCACTGCCATCAACCCTCCTGGCTGTCAGGATCGTTAAACCGGAAGTGGAGAAAAAGCCCCAAGTGTCAAGATCGAGTACAAGTCTGAAGATTTCAGGGCCAACCGAGAAAGGACAGTTGTTGTTCTCGATGTTGACACTTGAGATTTCCACACTTTCCGGTTTGATGAACCTGCCAGAAAGTAGGTTGATGGAAGAGTGCTAAAGTTTTACTTGTTTTTAGTGGGTTTTTTTAAAAATCAAATTGTGCTGTAAGCGACGTGGAACCAATAAAGATTCTAATGTAAGAATTGTATGGCGCCTCGTCGCAACAAGAGGCAGCTCAGACGCTATTTATTTTTGTGTAACACGTCACGCAGATGGCGTTATGGTAGATTCTTTATATTCTACCGTGGCGCTAGCTAGGAGACATAATATTGTTAACCTTTACAGCTTACTTCAAGGTAGAAAAGGACATACAAGTTATTACTCATTAATTGAAGAGGCACGTGGCTTGTTTGTTGACTTAAAAGATGTTTCTTTGTGCATTAATTTGCTTGCTCTAGATAGCGCTAAACCATGCGCAATGGCTGCTTGCCGTGACGTCACCATGAGTTAGCCAATGACGAACGAGAGAACAACGGCTGTTTGGCCGTCATATTGGACTAGCCCAGTCACGTGATATGCACGTCACAGCAAACAGCAATGGCGCGTGGTATAGATGCTGCAAACTTTCGTTTGGTGGTAACCCGCTATTAACTTCAGTGTATGCCCTTGACAACGCAAGCATGATGGTCAGATCGGCCGTTCATCTGTCGGATTCGAATACGACAGTGAACGTGAACAATGTTTTCTCAGAAAATGATAGCAAAAGAGATTTTTTGGGTAAAAGTACTTTCAGATTCAAAAGATCAGTTTTCTGCATCCTTGGAACCATATTTGGGAGTTGTTTGGCGGTGCAGGAAAAAAGATCACGCCGTTGTGCGCCCCCCTCCCCACGTTATATTGGTAGTGTTTGTTTTTGTAAATTCGGTGTCAACATGAAACAAGCGGCTGCAGCGACTGCCTAGTCGCACCGGTCTTCTAGTCAGTTCGTCCACTTCCAATGTTGAGGAGCCCACACCTCTATCATGCACTACAACAGCTATCTCTATTATACTAATCTAAAAGCAGTAGCCATTACAATTGTCGGTTAAAAATGTGTTAGCTTTTAGGCCTATTTTACATTTTAGGCATAATTATCAGCTTTTAAGCCTAATTTTAACCAGCAGTTTTAATTTCGTAAGTAGCAGCTAACGGAGATATGAATTGTATAGTAAGCCTATTCATTTTTGCGACACGGTGCACCTATACAGGCACACAGTTACAGTGTTACAACATAACGCGCAACGTAGCCTATATAGATCAGTGGTAGTAAGGAAGTGACGATAGAGACGCTATTGATGAAGCCAACAGCGACTCGTAGCGATTGGCGCTGCCATGGGGTAACATGAATTTAGGCCTAATTTTCATTTTTAGGCCTAATTTTAAAAATGCAATTTTAATTTCGTAAGTAGCAGATATAGGCCTAATGGAGAATTTGGTTCGACGGTAAGCCTATTCAGTCATGCAACAATGCGACGAAACTATTTTAAGCGAAGCTAACGTCCATTTGTTGTTATTGAGTGTTACCTTAGGATTTTATATCGACGATCAAATATTATTATTTAATTTAGTTACGTCGAAGAATTCTATTAGCTATAAGGAAGTAACGATGTTTTAATTTGCCATGTTATTTAACTAACTTCTCACACTGAATCTAACGCTGTAAACAGTGGTCGTCAATTTCTGGTACCGTTGCGAAGTTGAAAAAAGCAACGAACGGACGGCTGTACAGAAGAATAAAATGCGAAAAAAATCAATTATTTGCAGTGAATTGTGTAGCGATGAACGAGAGTGGGCTGCTGCGAGATGACTGCATCCTCAAACGCCTCAAAAGGATCAATGTTTACAAATCTTTTAAGACTTCGAATCAACAATTTGCATTGGTTTGTCGTTATCCTTGTTCGAACCCCAATTTTTCACTTAAAAAAAAAACCGCCTAACTTGTAAAAATCGCATGAATCCATCCTTTCTTTCCACCCCTCCCCCCGCCCTTAATAAAAAAAAAATCATCGGTAAAAAATACATTATTCATATCTCTAAACGGCGGGGAATAGGTTTTCGGTTCTTGTTCCACGCATAAAAATATGTAAAAAAAAAAAAATATGTGCAGTTTGCCACTTCTGCATCTTCCAAGTCAGCAGTGGAAGATGACGCTGTTGTTTTTCAAGTATTTTCTCCTCTTTTTTTTAAAAAAAAAAAAAAGGTCACACGATTTATTCTTTGGCGCTCGGCGACGGCGTCCAAGTCAGCAGTCGCTGCCTCGCGAAGAATCCCCGAGAGAAAAGACGAGAAGAAAAGCCGCGTGACAGGACCAAGATGGAAGCGCCACTGCGGACACGGAGAGAACTAAGGTACGCGTGCATGCATCAATCCGGACAATGTGCAAGTAGAGCCAGCTGACGGAGGATGACGTCATATTAGCATACTCAGTTTGTTAAAAAAAAAAAAAGAAGGCTAATATAAGTAAACACGAGTACAGGAAATACAATCTCGCAGTATGGAAAATGCTAAACTACAAGGCGCTAAGATCATCTTAAAGGCGCCTGGTCACCATTGCCATAGCGTTGCCATATTCTAAACACAGCACCCATGTTCATATTCTCCGTCGGCGCATCCAAGAGGGAGATACGGGTTACGTGATCTCGTTTTAGTTACGAAAATCGCGGCGCTGCTGCAAATAGAATTGTTTCACTTTTTTTTAATGTACCGCTATTTTCTTACATTGCTAGAACATTCTACGGTGCTGCATCAAGAGGTGAAAAGGCGCTTTTAATCTGTTATATACATATTAACAAAAATAACAAAGTTGGAATTCAAAATGTCGTCCAGAATTCAGATTAGGGTCTAGAAAATGTTAGGGAAGGGCTAGAAAAAGGGTCTAGAAAACGTTTGAAATGCCAACTTTCAGATACAAACAAACAACCGTCGTAGCATCAGAAAAGGACTACAGTTTATGAAGAGTGTTTGTTTATATCTTCGCACTGCGGTTTATTTATCTTCGTTTCCCTCTAATATTCAGGATTTTTTTGTAACTACAGCAAGTGCCTAAATTTAAAATTAAAACACAAATTTTAGGCCCCCAAATTCGTTGGCCCCGGTGGCGATGCTTTTACTAAATGTTACACTTAACTTTGGGACTTGAAGTGGGGGCCAGCGTTAACACTTGTTAGCCTCTGATCCTGCCACTTATTCCTTACTCGGCAGGGATCTGGTTCTGGAATTCGTTGATTCAAACCCCGATCACGTCATGTCAAATGAAACTTAACTCCATAATAGAGGCTTATCATACCCTTATTATTTTTAGTGTATGGTATTCGATGTTATGCTAACTGTGTTTACTTTTCTCCGTGTGACATGATTTACAGCATTTTGTGTCTGCTGATATTTCGCGTATAAAGCGGCCAGCCTACTGAGGATTATCACTGGTTACTTATTGATTTAGACGACACAGTACGAAATAATGACTCGCATGCATTGCCCCTACAACCGAGTTCTGCAGATCTCTGCCGAGAGAGTGATACTAAATACTTTAATAGTTTATTTTCTATTATTCACATGGTAGAAACATGCAGGGCGGAAAGCCGACGGCTCAATAAGAGTAAAATATATAGGATTTCTACCCAATGCTCCAAAGTGTAGTGCTTCGAGGCTGAACTGATACGATTTCTGCCCAGTGCTCTACCTCGAATTTCGACCGTCACCCCTAAGATAATTGAGGTAGGAATTTCATTTTCGAACTCGTTTCTTTCATGGACCAAAGTTTCCTGTCAGTTAATTTGAACCAAATCAGAACAAAATTACAAACGTTTTTGTTTCCCCAACCAGTGAAACGCGCACACAGATAGGCAGGCAAACAAACACAACAAATCCAAATTGAGTCGCTTCGCTCAGCCAATAAGTCAACATACTTCAGCGATAGCATCTGAGTACAACAGCGAAAATCAGTGGAGGGTCATACAACGAACAATTCATGGGGAGGGGGGGGTTCGCTTTGGTGGGTGTTTTGTGCTGTTACGGTCGTCTGGTGGTTGGTAGGAGTGTTGTCTGTACCTATTATCTAGGACAGGGCTTACCACGGACTTACATACTATACACTACGTGGTCTACTGCTCTCCGCGGTATTACTGCCCTTGGTAAAGTATTAGGCTACAAACTAAAGAGGACAAATTTTGGTGCAGTTTTAATGAAAATTCTGTGTGAATTGTTTAAGGGGTCGGCTCTTTTTTTTTAAATATCAAACTTATTAAGGCAGCCAGAAATTACACGCACTTTAGAAGCTTTAATACTCAACTCAATTTGAATTGTACGTGTCTGTTTGCCTGTGTGTCTGTGTGTGCGTTTTTCTGCGTGGGAAGCAATTTTATGCTGATCTGGTTCAAATTCATTGACAAAGAAGCTTTGTTGCATGAAAGAAGGGAGGACAAAGATGAAATTCCTACCTCAAATATTTTAGGGGGGCGGGCCAAAATTTATGGTAGAGCATTGGGCAGAAACCATGTCTGATTCTTCCCTTTGAATAAAGGAAATACACTAATGTGATACAGTTCGTCTCGCTCGGCCGAGTAATTGTTATTTTCAAAATTCAATTACCCACATGCCTAGATGATACAGAAGGTAGTCGTCTGCTTACAGCCATAAACCATCGGGGGCAGACTGGACAAGGTTGCCCGCCCACCCCCCTCACCCTCGGGGCTCTAAAATGTGTGCGTGGGAGCGGGGGGGGGGGGGGGGGGGTGGTAGCTTCCCAGCTGGGTTTACGCGTTGTAGCTCCGTACTTAGAAAAATATTTGTCACGTTTAATGTCACGTTTGTTTAATTCCGCTTAGAACCTGTAATTATAACATACCAAAGTTTTCAGATTATTATACAGTTTTTCCTCCAACATCATCTATCACTCTAATGGGTTCACCGTGCGATGAGAGGGAGACAACTCGCGTGATAGAACTACGCAGCTTAGACGGCACTGTTTGGCGTGAAAAGACTGAAAAACGTAATCTTTAGCCCCCCAAACTCGTTGGTTCCGTTGGCGATCGTCACCTGGGCCAAATCCGACACATGTCAACCACTCGGCTAGTGTGCGCTAGTCGAACACTGCCAGGTTTGCTTTTGAGGCTGCCACAATCGATGATGGTGCACAATGGGAGTGCACATGGCGTTTCACAAACTCCATTAAAAAAATATGTTATATATTTGTACGCTTGGATTAAAGGCCTGCCAAATAATCTTAACATTGCAAATGTGTTTTTTTTTTTTTTAATTGTAATTTGTAAGAGAAAATGGCCTTACTTGCCTTGTAGCCCACTTGGGCCTGGCATGCCCAAATGGAAACAGTTACAAGCCAGAGAAAAAAAATATAAGTTTCTCGGCACACCACTAGCCTTGTGAGGGGGCAACGGGGACCCCCAGCAAAGCGGGCTGCAACGGCTGAAGATCAGCGTCCTAGTTTCCAAACTAAATGCATGCCAGTTCGAGTCATACGACTGGTAAACAAAATACGAGTAAGTTAACGCTGGACCGAAAGGGTTAAGAAAGAGTTCGAAAAGTTCTACGGTTTGCCTCTGCATTAGAGCCTCCATTTCCATTGGTTTAAGGTCCCATTTTACATTTTCCTCTTTTCCCATTAGTGATTAGCTCCCACTCGATTTGCATGTAAACTATCTGTACAAAGATCGTGATCATTCTGCGAATCAATGACTCATAATAAGCATCGTATGGAATGTCTTTTAATTTCATTATCACCTCAACACCGCAACATATTATGTATCATCACAACAACAACAACAACATCCGTGATTGTATCCGGGTGGATCGCTGGTATCAGTTAATAGGCTGTCATCTGATTAGGACGCTGGCTTTCAGGAGAGGCGGGGGAAGGGGGGAGGGAAAAGAATATTATTTCTCAGATAGACCCATTGAGGAACAAAAGCTGAGAGATTTCAAACGGAAGCGCAACATACATAAATTAACGCAAACCCCGCGTTTAAAAATACGTGTCTTACTAATTGGATCAAGTAGTCAAGAAGAGATAATGCTAAAAAGAAAGAGAAATTGTCAGCATTAAAAGATATTTTGTTTTTATTTCATCTTACTGTTCGTTTGCTCGCGTCGCAACGCTCTCCAAATGACTGAAGAGGTGATTTTGTTTGATTTAAAATAGCCGCCAAGGTGAGAATGGTTCGGCCCTTTAAACGACTGATATCAAGAAGCCAAAACAATCGCCAAGTTGATCCAACCGTCTAACAGTTCTAAGGTTACATTTGAACTATTCTGCGGAATTAACTAGGCGAATGTGGTCCGCTGATTTTTTGACGATTGTTACGTGAACCAGACGGGACACATGGACTGTTGGTATAGGCGTCTTACTACTTACTTCAAAGCTCTAAAAACGCGGCGCAATGCTTGTACTTGACGTAGCAACGACAGGTGGGAGGAGAGTTGAATTTAAGTTCATTCCAGGTTTATTTATCGCATTTAACCATTTTTTTGTCCCAGAGTGGGACTTTTTTTCTAAAGTCGTAGGTCGGTGACACGATGCTATCGCGTATCCTCTTGGCTCGGAGACCATAGCTGCGTTTCTGACGCTGTACTTGACGTATAGGCACAAGGCCGATGTGTGGAACGGGGTTAAAGGTGGAAGTCCACAACAGAAAATCGTATACTTGTACTGTGACTTGGTCAATTTTGTATTATGTCATTCCACTTTTTTTTTATTATTTTCTCTTTGGATTTCGTCACTTGTGAGTTCGTCACTTTAGATTTCGCATACCTTGTTACAAAGTACAGAGTAAAAACAACAAAATTATCAGGAGTATACACTTGATCCTTTTGTTGTTCATTACTTTGTACTATGTTGTAACAAGGTAAAACACACACAAGGGAGGAAATCCGAAGAAAAAATAGTGAAAAAATTCAATAAAATTACACAGCAAAAAAAAAATTAATGTAAAAAAAAAACAAGCCATATTGCCACACTGGCCCGTTTATTGTCACATAGCGTTTCTTTCTGT
>JAHWFP010231439.1:12739-44614 GCA_023313725.1 Lithobius niger
AGGCGATCTATTGGAATAATTAATTTTAATTTTTACCGCATTAGTATTTTAGATTTTTTTTATCTCATGGTAATTGTTAGAAAATTAGTACGTGCACGCACAGAATGAAACGTCTTGGTTATTGTAAGCGCGCAAAGGATCATATACTGCGGGAAGCAATAAATACATAGTTAATTATTATTCAACAGAAAAACTCCTAGACGCCACATTTTAAAACGGATTTTTACCAAGGGATTGACTAACGGTAAGGAAATAGACCTTTGGAGCCATACTTGATGTGGTGGATCGAGAAAAATGCCACTGGGAGTAATGGCCTTTTAAACATTTATTCGGCCGAGTACTAACAAATCTTACCATTCCACCAAAATCAAAATCCGGCCGATTACCACATTCTTGAATTTTTGGACGACCAAGCCTAATAACGAATAATTTAGCATAATCACTGCATCCCTAAAATAAAACTTGCACTGTAAAAGTTTTTTCTGAGTAATGTTTTTAATACATCTCAAAAGTGTAAAATAGCCCTTACACACGAGCAGTTTGCGCCGTAGGGATTTATTGTCAACCAAGATGACATGTAAAAAAGAAAAAAAAAATTCTAAAAACACAACAGCATAATCACGACAATCGTAGGGATTTATACTTAATGTGCTTACAAGATAAACTATATCTGAAACGAAACTCACGACGGAGAAAGATCCGCCAAGTTTCAGCCAATCAAAGTAGTGATATCAGAACAAAAATAACTGCCACCAGGTTCCTACAGGTTGATTTCGCTGCATCGGCGATTAAGTAGCAGAAACCACCATCTTGTAGGCGTGTTCGATTCGCGAGCCACGAAATAACGTCACACTTTTCCTTCGGTCAGTTAGCTAAGCGCATTGCTAGTGATTTATTGCATCAGTCACCCGGCCAGTTTGCCTAATTACAGCCAATCTAGAGCTCAATTGCAGAATAACGGTGCATGATGTTTATTTTGGACCCGGGTGCTCGGCGTTCAGGCAACGAGATAGCGGCACGTTCAACGTCCCCGGATTACCGGGAAAGCCAATAACTCGTGCATGATTTTTCTAAGGTCGTTTCGAAAAGCAATTTGTTGCCCTTGGCTATATGTGTGCACGTTAAAATTTGATTACATTAGCTCTTCGTACCCATACGACCATGTGTTAAGGTTAATAGACTTGACCATAATTATTAAAGCGCTACAATTTGTCTTACTGGGAATAATTTAAACACGCAGCACATATTCTACGAGGTAGTCAAAATAAAGGGACCATCGCACGGTACATGCGGACATATCACCTCAAAGGGGTTTGTTTGCTCCGCTACAAACTAGTCGACAAAAATTTAACGCTAAAAGCCAGAGTCAGATCGAACGTATCATCCTGTTTCACGCACCATTACGACCGACCCCGAGACCGTGTCGCGTTACCTTGGCGGGGATTGACCCGGCTTCTGCCGTATAAGGAAGGCCACTTGACCCGGGTGCTGACCGGGTCCTGGGTCAACCCATTTTCGAATCAACGGTCCTGGGTCAACCCATTTTCGGGCCACCGCTCAAGAAGTGATCCGATTCAACTCAATACGTGTTAGCGTCTCCCCGACCATGCATCTTTTTTGTTGCTACAAAAAAATAATTTTCTTCAAAAAAATATTCATTTGCCCGTAGTTTCTACGATCGTGTTGGGACATAAAGCTGTAGCTTTGTCAGTCTACCAAAAACTATTCAGCTGCCGGTTCTAACTCATCTTCCCCGTGTGAAGTTTACAAGAGAAATAAAAATTTTCCCAACAACGAAACCTATCGTTTTGAACCAAACCGTAATTATAAATGTAAAATCTGCGGGCTGGGCTTCGCTTTGTCTATTCCTCAGTACTCTCGTATTATAAGTATAGGCTACTATAGGCTACTAGTAGGCTATAGTACAGGCTACTAGTATAGGCTAAGTATAGGCTAAGTAGGCTAGTATAGGCTAAGTATAGGCTACTAGTATAGTTCTGTTATCAATAGACATCGCTCGTCCCCAGCCCCTCAAGAAAAATATTAAATAAGAATATTTTTCCAACAGATCCAAGTTATGATTGCTGCCCAATGCACCACATCAAAATTTCGCCAACATGAAATATTTTCATCGGAAAAAAATAACTCTTCATCCTTACTACAAAGAATACAGCTCGTCGTTTGGCTCGGTTTCTGCATTTGGCCTTAAAGGTACACGCATCCATGTTGGCTTTCCTGTACGACTCAGTTTTGCGACATTAGTTCAAACGTATGTAAATGTTGCCATAACACTGTCATTTTCTTGATTTTTTTCCTTTCGCGCGAGTTGATTTTGCGACATTAACTCTCACCTGTGTAAATGCTGCAAACGCTATTCTCAACGGGTCGCGCACGACATACCGGAAGGATTTATGTCCCTTTAACTGCGAAACAGACAGCTCGACTGACAGACAGACCGAGCTAAATGCCACCCTCCACCCACCCCCCGCCCCCAAACAAAAAATACTGCCGACTATTCTCGACTTTTTCAAAATGGAAACTAAACGAAACATCAGTTTTCTTTGGCCTAAGGTGTTTGTGCATCCTGTGAAAGCACAAAACGATCCAATCTTTAATTTTACTTGCGAAATAACGAAGTGCCCGACGAGAACAACGAGAATCTTGTCTAGAAAAATACTAACAACACCGTCTTTTCTTTGACATGACGCCATCTCTTCCTTCATTATTGAGTTGGCGAGGCATTAAGAGAAAGACGGGGGTCAAATTAGCTACTCATTAGTTTCCTAGAGGACGATGTAATGAGGCAGACACTTTGCAAACCCTTTTAAAATTTAAAACTAAAAAAACAAAAAATATAAAGAAACGACTGGAACAATTTTGGGAAAACAACGCAAACAAAGACTTTATTGTTAATAATTAGTTTAACGAATTTCTACGGCTCTACGAGTAAAGAGGAAGCGAAGGTAATGGGACCCCCTGCTACCCCCGAACCCACCAACACACTCCAAAAGGGAGCAATTTGAAATTAATGATGGAGGTAGAGATTTTCCCAGTACGCCAGAGTAGGAGATTTTGGGGTGGGGGGGGGGGAAGAGGAGAAAATTGGAGAAGGTTTAACTCTTCGATCAGGGAACATCCATAATAATGACATCAAGCAAAAGGTGGGGTGGGGGGAGTCGGGTACTATGGAGACGAAAGGGTGGAGGCGTCCTCTTATCAGGAAGGCAGTGCAAAATTTATTTACGGGCTCAAGTCAAAAGACTATAACCCTTTTAATCGTGTCGCCCAAAGAGAAGCTAACATCTCTTTTAAGATACACCCAACGAAAATTCGTAGCCGAAAGCTGATGGTTTAAAACCGTGCGTTGTCGAAGAGCGTTGTGAGTAAATTCTGAGACGGAAAAGTTCTACTGTTAAATAAGTCTGAAGTGGCTTTCTTGCTATCAATCGAAAGGGGCAAATACAGACATATGCAAAACTATTTACGTTGCCTTTTGGACTTAAATATCAAACTGCCTGAGCAGTGAATTGAACCCAGGACCTATCGAAACCAAATGCCGAAGTCCTCTACCGCTCAGCCATGAGCCAAATACAGCGCAACAAGATAAAAAAAAAAAACAACTACGTTTCGGAAGAGTTCACCTTCCGTCAACAGGTTTCCTAAAAGTTTTAAATTTCATGGTAAAAAACCAAGTCAGGCAGCCCACAAATGGCAGCAAAAACCACACATCATTTAAAACATCATAAAACAGATTAACCTCACTCATCCCCACTCAAAAGTGGCAAATTTGGAGGTGGAAAAGTGAAATCCGTTCTTTTCCTCAGCAACCAAATAAAAGAAGAAAGACCAAATTTTGGTACACAGTGCAATCACGTGTTTGTATGGGATAGTCTATTTGTTTGGCCCGTCTATTTTGCGAACCTAACAAATAGACTATCCCATACAAACACGTGATTGCAGTTTGCACCAAAATTTGGTCTTTCCTCTTTTATTTGGTTCCTGAGGGAAAGAACGGGTTTCACTCCAAATTTGCCACTTTTGAGTGGTGTTAATGTGTTTTATGATGTTTTTTAGGATGTTTTAACTGATGTGTGGGTTTTACTGCCATTTGTAGACTGTATGACTTGTTTTTTTTTACCATGAAATTTTAAATTTTTAGGAAACCTGATAACGTAAGGTGCACGCTTCCGAAACGATGTAGTTTTTATCTTGTTGCACTGTATGCGTTTTACTATCTTGCAATCCTTCCCTGCGCTGTACGATTCATTAAATTCAGCCATACTGACACGGCCTCCAGATGCAAACCCATTTACGTTGCCTTTTGGACTGTAGTTACTTGTCACTTTTCGAGCCATTTGGCTTTCCGTCATGTTTGCACAAGACATGACGAGTGAGTAGAGGGTATCAAGGCAAACTTGCAGGCTGCACCAACACCACGGTATCGGTATCGGTGGCTGGCGCCATGACTTCGGTTGGGAGCACGTCAAACCTCCAAGTATCGGTAAAGCATAATATTTTGCGAATTACCCGTTTTGACGGTCACTTATACCATTTTATCCGTTTTTTCGAGAGCTTTCAACCAGTGCTAATTTCAATTCCGAGCTTAAGTTATTTAACAAGAACTATGATTTAAATCATTTAAAAGGAAAACACTTGAATTTAGTAAGAGAATACACTGGATTTGAACAGTAGCGTGCCCAGACGCCCCAAGAGGATAGGGGTAAACCTTTAAGTAAAAGGACACAATAAGATTTTAGTAGACATTTTTGTCTGGGGATTTTTTTTAATCTTCTTTTTTACCTGACTTTTTACCTTTCGTTTCACCATTTTCTACCCTTTTCTTAGCCTTTTTAGGCCATATTCGGTCATTTTTAGGTCTTTAGGTACTTTCTCAGGTACAAAAAAGGGGCAGGGGCAAAACTGAAATTTTTCAGTTTTCAAGTACAGTGGCGCGTGCACAAGATGGGTAGGGGAGAATGGGTTGGGGGCATTAACCCTGCCCTTTTCGCACAAGATGGGTGGGTGTAATGCACAAGATGGGTGGGGGGGGGGGGAAGCAGCGGAGCGTTGCCCCTACCCTTTTCGCAAAATGCCCTGTTTTGTAAAAAAAAAAAAAAAAAAAAAAAACCTGCTGTACAGTCATGAGAATGCAAATTTTTTCGAATAATTAATTTGCGTTAAGCGAATGATGGTATATTAAAAATTCGGTCGGTGCTCCCATTTTCCATTGTTTTCGAAGCCTATTAAAGTGACATCCGATCCACGTCAGGGCCATTAGGGAAACTGACCTCCATATTTGACAAGAGACGAGCGATATATTGATCGCGCTTTTGCCAATGAAACTATTCACAACAAGGCGATAGTTATTCATTTCTCTTGCGATTTGGTCTAGCGCTCCACTAGCCAGCCAACAAATTTAATCGCTCAAGTTGAAATAGAATCCTGATGGATTGATTATACTGGCAGATGTAACGGCCTGGTTATATAATACCTTGGTTCTTCTCAACTCAGGGTCAATGTTGTTGTCTTACCACCAGGGATTCGATTGTTATTGATGTCTCGCTCAAGTCTGTGATACGCAATACTGGCGCGCCAAAAGGCAGGCAGGCACAATTTCCGGAAATTCTACACCTCTACAAAAACCATGCGTTTACGGTTTTTTTGTTTTGTTTGTTAGCCGGTAATTGTAGCAGTTGTTATTTAATAATAATAATAATTGTATTTCCAGGACGCATGAAACTCATTGAATTTGCATGTGCATTACCATAAAGTCGTAAATACAAACGGTAACAAAACAACAACAACAATAATAATAATAATAATAATAATAATATTAATAATAATAATAATGTTTATTTAAAGGGGGCAAAAATAATAATAATAATAATATGAATAATTCTTAAAACTAGCAGATCTATACAACTTATTGGGGAAGGAATTCATAGCACTAAAAGATCTAGATGTAATGAATGCTGAACATTTTCTTATAATTTTTTTTAAGTATCTTCATTTTACGAAATTTTTGTTAAAAAATCGTTACTGAAATACGTCAAAATTAATGTTACCAGAAATTTCAAAAGAACTAGTCTTGATCCTTTTTACAATCCACAATTTCACGTTTTGTTTCACTTGACTGACATGATAATATGTTATGTGTGATATTTCTTAAATTTGTAAAAAGTAAACTGAAAGTTTTAGGCATTAAATATTCATCACCTCTTTTCTCCGTAGATCACCTCCTAGTTGGTCCTTTCAACCAATTGGTTTTTTTTCTCGCGAACCTCTCAACT
Source organism: Lithobius niger (assembly GCA_023313725.1). Taxonomy (NCBI): domain Eukaryota; kingdom Metazoa; phylum Arthropoda; class Chilopoda; order Lithobiomorpha; family Lithobiidae; genus Lithobius; species Lithobius niger. The sequence continues at coordinate 19,030 of JAHWFP010231439.1, forward strand.
GGAATTTTATTTCAACTATTGTAATAATTTTAAGTTATAATACCATAATGAAAAATTTGTCTGATATTTCGAATCTTGTGTTCCAAAAACAAGTTTAAACAGTTTCTATTATTAGAAGAGTTTTCAGAAGAGTTTTGACGCTTTTATTTTGCAATAATAATGCCGAAGAAATAAATTTATAGTATTCCAACAATATCGGTGTTACGCCAAGGGTAAAAAACACCGACAGTCACACTTGGACCTACTGTTAGTTGCATTGGAGTCTTAGCAGCGATGCGGGAAAAACTTTGGGGAGAGTTGCTCTTTACTCGTGATTGCTGAAAATTAACTAATTACTAGGCATATAAGTGAGCTCTCCAGATCCCAAATATTCGGCCGAGCGAGAAATACTACAATACGTTTATTTTTCATTGTATTGTTGACGCATTCGGGTGTTAGGCCGCTGTATACGAGAGGCAGGCTACGTCATAATTACCGGAGGCTACACATCGATGCGAGCAAGTAAGGCACGCAGATACGTGCGAGTAGCCTTTTAGATGGGGTTCTTTTACTGCTGCTGTTATAGACGCTATTGTGCCAATAGCCTATCTCCAAAAAAAATTTGAGGAAGGAATTTCATCTTCAAACTAGAGAATTTCATGTAGTAAAACGTTGGGTTGATGAAGAAATTTCAAACAAATCCGATTAAAACTGCGAACGTTACTGTGTATCAAATAAACACGCACAGACAAATAAGCACAAAATCAAAAATTCAGTCGAATATTAATAATTAAGGCCTCGCTTAGCTCGGACAATGACTGAGATAGTCAGAATCTGGTCGCATTAGAGATACGTGTTTGACAAACTTGTCCCAGGGCCGGGATTGGGGTTCCGAACGGTTCCAGGGTTTGTTATACTTGGATAGTAATTTATTGTTTGGCTCGCAGCCATGGCGCCAGAAGGAGAGAGGGAAAACTATGCTAGGTAAATCCCATCGGGAATTTTTACGTTCTTTTACATGCCACAATCGACATGAGCACGAGACATCACAGAGACCTTCTCTTCCCGGAAATGTCTGGGGTGGCTGAGGTCGGACTGGAACCCGAGCAAATGAGACGATCATGCTAACCACCAGGCCATCTAACTCCTTCGATAGTAGTGCTAGCCATTCAATTTATGAATGGAAAACACACTCCAAACACACGAGTGCTGTAACCTGCCTGATAGTTAATATCGTCGACCATATTAACAACTACGACGATACGTTTTTTACCCTATACTCCAAAGCAAGGACACAACTCCTAAACTTGGTGCCATCAAGCTCAGGTTAATTTTTCCTTACATATTTGGGTTTGCGCGCGCCTTTCATTTGAATCGGCCTGACGTGTTCAAGATTACATTTCGGATTGCTTGTCCAGAGATTATAGCAGCGTCGGAAGGTAACATTTGGACTTGATATGGATACATTTTAATGTAAGGCCAAACTACTGGTGAAGGATCGGGAATGGAACTTTGCCTAACATGGCAACCTTTATAGTTGCCAAGTATCGTGACTGTAAATCAATATTTGAGATATTGTGATGATTAAAGAAGCTTTAACATAGAAATCCCACTGAGAGACAGCGATGTTTGGCCAAAGGATCAAGAGGGAGCCATGGCACCTTGACGTCGTGTAACTAAGGCCGTCGCGGCATACAAGGACCAATGACTCACATAAAGAGTTGCCATCAAAACTGGAGTGATGTTACGAAGCGCGGGAATCGATAATCATACTACATGGGTCTCTGTTGTTATTGGTTTAACAATAGAGACAAACAATGGAAAACCAGAAGTCGTGGAAGTTTATATATACGATTCTTATATAGTTATGTTAAACGTCGTAACTGCAATATAGTAGGTGAAATACAGGAAGGTGGGGGCCAAGATAGCCGTGTCAACTCGGGTCCAATGGCCTTATATGATCGTCGCTGGGGCGAGGCGGGAAAAATCAGGCGCCAATAAGATTCAGGTGAAGGACACGAAACCGTTGACCAATGCATAATTTCTGTCGGTTACGTTTGGTTAGGTTACGTAAGTTGCTGTGACTCTAATTTCACCGGGAAGTGCATGTCTCATCTGGGCGGACTCATGACATCTCTCGTGTTTTATGTCATGACTGTAAGCCCCTCCTTGCTCCCCCCCCCCCCCCCCCAGAATCCTCCGTGGCACATAACATTTCCTACCCGAAATTCCCGGAGAGATTCAGCTCCGCGACTCGGGCAAGGTCCCGACAAGTAAAGGAGCACGAAGTTCCCGGAGCGGCCATCAACAAGACCGACGCTGACCCCGTGCGCTTTTTGTATGTCTGCGAGAAATTTTTTTAACAATTTAAAAAAAATTAACCATTAAAAAAAAATCCGCCCATCCGCATTTTTTGGGCGTGTGGTGACTCAGAGCGCGGTCTAATGTGGCACCAACCTCCCAATCATATCAACCTCGCAAGCACTATCGAGACTCAAGTAATGTCATATTTCCAATCTACTAAAGAAGCATCTTATTAATAAAAAAATTAAAAAAAGATTGTAAAACAACAACGAAAAAATATTTGGAACAAAGAAATTTACCCATCCCCCCCCCCCCATTCACAAATATGAAAGTTGGTTTGTTAATTAAATAAAAACCGAACTTGAACTTCATAATCTAAAAATCGGCTGGAAATTGCACACTCAGGACCATTATTTTAAAACATGAGTAACACTGGAAAATAAGGGACAATTACACACAAAAACCTGAACAACGCCAGGTTAGGACATACAAGTCAAACATCGGATCAGAACCAAAAGGAAAAAAATGTTGTGGGTCGGGGGGAGCAAATGACCTTCAAGTTAGCGGACGTAAGCAGCGTGGACAACCAAGAAGTTATAAAAAATTCACTTCAGTTAAATTATTCACTTCTTGTTTGTGCGCTTTTCGAATGTCCACTACTTCGAAAGTCAATTGGTTCGAACATCTCTCTCCCCCCCCCCCCCCCACCACCACCTTTTTTCTCTTGGTTTTGGTCTGAGGTTTGACATGCCGTAGCCTGGCTTTGTGTTTAGATTTATCGGTGTATTTTTCCCGTAAATACCAGTGTTATCCTTGTATTATTTTTTACTGACAGATTGATAATGGTTCTGATTGTGGACACTGAAACTTTTACGTATTTTTATGCGCACTTTTTAGCTAATTTTTGGATTGTGAAGTTCGTTTGTTACTATTTTCATCTTCTTAGCAAACTATACCCAGGAATAAATAATTAAAATAACAACATTAATAATAACAAAATTCATAACTCACACCCTTGGTGGAATTTGAATTTTGCGTGATTTTCTTTTCACAAAAAAAAAAGAAAAAAGAGTTGCAATCAGTCTTGCAATACTAGGACTCTAAACTAACCATACATTTTCTTCGGCCTAATAAGAGTCTACATTATTGGGCGCAAGTGAGTGAGGCACGCAGATGCATGCTCGGGCCCAACAGCCTTTCAGGTATGGTTCCCTTACTGGCGCTCTCTTAGCAACAATGTCTCTTAGCAAAAAATCGGGCTAAACCCGAATATCTCCGAATATATTTGAGGTTCGAATTTCATCTTCGAACTCGTCTCGTCTCGCTCTCTGGTCTCGTATTTCAACCACATCAGAACAAAACTGTAAAAGTTATCGATTTTCAGACAGACAAACACACACGCAGATAAACAGACACAACAAATCCAAGTTTAGTCGAGTATTAAGGCTTCGTTCGCTCGACCAATTATAATTTTTTCCAGTGGAGGAACACATGACAACCAAAAAAAATGTAGGTATTTGGGTCGTCATGTGTTCCTCTCTCGAAAAAAAATACTTTTTAAACTGGAATGCAATTAGTTCCAAAAAAGTCTTGCATTTCGCAAAAAAAAATTGCTATGTATTGGTGCCAAACTCCACGGAGCTTAGAAATAAATGTTCAAGGACCGGTGTCATCTTTCAATCGAATTAAGTCTACATTTACAGGGCAAGAACTTCAAGTTGGGCATCCTGGGATATACGTAAAGAAAATTTCATTTTCTACGTGCAAATAAGTTTCGAACAAATTGCCGCACTACAAACTGCCACATCGCTTCATTCCAAAGCAAGTTAGTGAAAAATCAGCCCTGGCGGGAGTCGCAGCCTGCTAAATTGCTGTCATTTTTTCGCTTGACAAACTGTGTAGTTTGTTAGCTATACCCAAGAAGGAAAGATAGAGTTAACAGAAAAAGAAAAAAAGAAACGCATCGCTCGAGGCAAAGTAAGACAGTTTAATTATTAACACTCAAGCAAACGTGGTGCCTGCTTACCTGCCACAAGACGTTCGGGGCTTAATTAGCTTTACTGGCAAAGGTTTTTTTTTTTTTTAATGCTAAACGAACAGCACGAGAAAAAAAAACTTGCGTAAAACCTCACTACAAACACTGCTCTTTGGACTTTTAATCAAGCATATACAAGTTGTTATGAATCCTATACGGTAAATGAAGCGCCGTTAAAGAGTCCTCAAGCTAAATAAAACAGTATTTCAGGAAAAGTCGATGAGGGGTCGATTGTACCTGTTGTTTCACACTGAACGTCATAACAGTTACCTAAGTGATGGTATAACAATGAACTTTATAGAACCCAAATTTCTGTTACTAGAATAGGAACTAATTCGGCAGCGGAGCTGATTGTTAATCTGCTTCTGCAGGTTCCCATCAGCCTGGGGAACCTAAAAAACCTGGAAAACTGAGGGAATTTAAACCACGTTTGAAACTCAGGGAAAATTCAGGGAATTGTCTGATTTTTCACAAAAAAACCTGAAAAATTCACAGAAAAACAAAAAGGCACACTTTTAAGCGTGGGCAGAAGTGCATTAAACACATTATGTTAGACATTGATGTAAACAATGTTGTCCTTACACTTTTGAATTGAACCCTGATATCCATTAGATTGGGCTACTATTTTGCACTCTGTCAGTCTACCGGGCGAACGGTAATCGTCTAACGTGTATGCAGTATAACAGTATAACGGAAAATCGTCTAATAAGAAATTGTATAATAGAAAATCGTCTAATAAGAAATTGTATAATAGAAAATCGTCTAATAAGAAATTGTATAATAGAAAATCGTCTAATGTCCCTACTTCGCTCGCACTGCCGCGTTCGCTGCGGGTGTACGAATAACATCAAAAGCCGCAACTATATTATTGTTTAGTTAGACGTTTATCCATTATTAACACTGGCGATAGCCAGTGTTAGTAAGAGTCGACCTAGGATCTCTGTGTTAAACTTTCAACTTTGAGAGCTTATAACTCCGTCAAAAGTAAACATCTTTAAACCAAATTTGGAATCTAGCCTTGACTACTCAAGGCCTGTCTGCAGTCCAAAAATTGTGAAATTCGGTCCAGCCAAACCCAAAATACAGAGAGGGGCCAAATAGACAACTTCTTGTTCTTGTTCTGGGGATGTACCTTTCGTCTGTCCTCTCTACAGGTCAAACTATTTGTCCTATGAAGCTGGTTCTTAGCTCATTTTACAGGTATTGCTCTGTAGATGTGCCCTTTCCATAAGGCATTTTCTAATTGGTCAAGTGGTTCAGGGGTAATGGAGCTCTAAACGACCAGATTGATTGTTTTACATTGTTTTAAACATTGTTATTATGCAACAATGCCAATTAGCAACGCCGGCTACAAAACTGAAGATTAAAGGATTTGTTTCTATTATCAACACTGGCGATAGCCAGTGTTAGTAAGAGTCAGCCTACGGTCTCTGTGTTAAACTCTCTATTTTCACCGTCAACTGCACTGTTTTACAGTTTAGCTGCAATTCTAAAAGTAACACGAATTAATAAACAAAAGCGGAACGTTAAATGTTTAGAGTAAGGGTCTAAAAGTCAAAACCTAGAAGGAACACGGACAAGCTTTGACAGTCAGGGTCTATAGGTGTAAAATTTTGTAAGAGGCTGGTAAGCATTAGACCCTTTCTACCCGGTGGTCAGAAATGCATACATTTTGACGAAAAACTGGAAATCCTCCTACAATGACCCATGTGATGATCCAGTGGTAGTATGGTATACGTTTGCTGCTTTGCTTTATGTTGAAAATTATTTTTCGATTTAGTAACGTGGCAGGGTATTCGCAGCAAAGAGCATTACTGGTTATCCTCTACCGTAAATCTACGAAATTTAATTAAAATTTCTAAAGCATCAAAAGACAAAATGCCAAACTTCACAAGAAAATTATGTTCTTAAAGTTCCATAACAATATTCTAAGAACAAAGAAAACCTGCTACAACCGTTCATACACACGTTCTGTTCAATAGACTAAAACTAAGCTAACCAACGGGTAGTAAGGGTCTAATGCTTACCAGCCTCTTACAAAATTTTACACCTAGTCCCTGACTGTCAAAGCTTTTCCGTGTTCCTTCTACGTTTTGACTTTTAGACCCTTACTCTAAACATTTAACGTTCCGTTTTTGTTTATTAATACGATATTCCGTTTCGATGATTTTCCAGATTTTTTATTTAGGCAGATATTAGACAATTATCCCATGATACGATTTTCCAGTTAGAATCTCGTCCGACGCCCCCTACAAACAAGTGAAACTCTAAAAACTGTGACAAAAATTTCCTTCCTAAAATTACGGTAAATGACCTAGACTTTGGCCTCAGTTATTCTGGAAAACCAGGGAAACTCATGGAAGTTATTTCACTATTTTGGTGGGAACCCTGTTCTAACTTAACGCGTTTTACGTTGGGCGCATTTGGAGTAGCGCACGATCGCGTGCATTTGGAACACACCACCCTGGATGACCGGGAGCTAATAAATGCTTACATGTCCGTAAGACGAAGGAGTACTCGTGGTGTAACTCTCAATTTGCAGTCATGCCTTGTCAGCACATCTACTGCATTATATTCCAGTAGCTCTTTAGTTGCATCTTCTCTTTCTATATTCTGTGGCTGTTTAGCCACATCTGGTTGTATGTGTGCATCTTTTATGCGGTGTATTGTTTTGTTGACCAATACGAGGTCAGATTTGTTGAATTTGGGTGAGAATAACTAAGGTGTTGAAGTGCCCTTCCTCCCCCCCCCCCCCCTTCCTTCCTTCCTTGTCACAAGGCCGGCTGGGGAAGACGCTGCGTGTCTCGCTTCCCGACTCCCGGTCACTTTACGTAACATTGCTAAAACCTTTTTTAACAACGCAAGACTGAAAGGCGTTAACTTTCTGGTACGCACGAAAACTAGCGTGGAGTCGAGAGGTGAAACGCATTTTGTACCCCAGTTGGCCTTGGCTTAAACAAACGAAACTATTCCTCGCGTCAAGGTCGTTCCAGCACTACTACTTGACAAAAGGGGTTTACTTCAAGCAAGCATAGTACGACTGATATTTGTGACACGTATACATTTATTACGTAAGAACCCATGCAGCGCAATTTTAATATAGGTTATCCATGACAGCATGAGTGATGGGCTGTAATACGTCTTTCACCAAATGACCGCATGGGTACGTGACGGAAAAGAACGAGAGAGTGAACTTGAGGTAACATGGATACTCTGTCAAGCCCTACGATTCCTATTTATGCCACTCTTGGTACAACTTAATGCTCATCTGCAATTGAAATCTTTGTGCCTATGTACCAAATACTAAAAAATAGTCATCACTCCACGACTTTAATAAAATTGTGGCGTAATAATTAAGTGCAAATTTGAGTGCAAAAAACATACATTCAACAACACCGAAATATAGCCTCTAATAAGAATCCCGAGCGAGCTAAGCGAGTGAGATCGAATACTCGACTGAACTAGGATTTTGTCTGTTTTGCTGTGGGATTGTCTATGTTTATCTGTGTGTTTGTCTGTTGGAAAAACGATAACGTTACCAGTACTGTTCTAATTTGGCTGTTTTCAAGATAAGGGAGCTTTAGTGCATGAAATCATGAATTCGAAAGTGAAATTCCTGCCGGAAATATTTTCGGAGATAATGCATTTTCCGTTGGATGGATCAGGCGATTTTTAGTAGTGGCAGTAATGAAGCACGGTCTGTAAGGCTAGTGGCCCCGGGCACTTTGCCATACTATAACATAGGTGTGGTCACAGGCTCACGCTACAGGGTCAGACTTCTAAACTCAACTGCCGCTTTTGCGATTTTTACTGAGTGTGTGTCATGCTCCCGTGAAACACCCTAACTGAGCATGTTGTTTCGGATCTTTCGCTGAATAGCTTTAAGATTCGACTTGACGCATGGCTGATTCGATCCGTACTTGTGGGGATGGGTGCCTTTGAGTCTCCGCTTGCCGCCGTCTTTTTCTTATCATGTAGTGAAAATTCATTTAATGCGAAGAAATGCATGAAATAATTACAGATGGTAATAAATACTGCTTTTTTGTATTATTTTTACACCAAATATCGCAATCTATCCAGATGAGCGCTCGTAAAGACCAGTGTAGGATTCGGCCGCCGAGCACTGGGCAGATATCATGACAGTGGAGACCAAGACAGAAGTTATACTATAAGTAAATGGTTAACAAAAATATTTTGATTTAAATTTTACAACGCACCGAAAAACACGTGTATTGTAGCAACTCTCGCTCCGACGAGTAACTGTAAACTTAAGCAATCATACATGCAAATTTAAAATTAAATAAAACATTAGGCCGGTAAACACTTCCATTTTCGGGTAAAGAGGTCTAGAACGTTATAATGTGTCGTAGCAATTTGTCTGTGCTGTAAGCTCCTCTGAACCAATTCACGATTTTCTTTAACCGAAATTATTTGACAGTATTTTCTGTATTTTCTTTATTCCGCGATTATTACTCGGTTCCCCTTCGCTTAAAACCGTAAAAAAAAAATCCGTTGTTTAAAAATCCCTTCAATAAAAGACGGAACGAACTGGTGGGACCGAAAAAGTATGGCCTATTTTTAGCCGATATGGTGGCTGCAAAAAGATAAAACTACGTACACGTTTCCACTTTAATGCTCGGAAGCGGAAGTGCGTCATAAGACGACAGAATATATACGCGTTACATGGGCGAAATAGAGGAACGAAAAAGAAAAAAAAGAAGCACAAAAAAATAATAAAGGATGGAGAAAAGATATAAAAAGAACAGAGGAGGAGAAAATAAAATAAGAAAGAAAAGCCGGTCAGCTACACCCAATATTTTTTGGGAGAAAAGGGCCAAACTTTAGGGATTAAATTTTTAATCCCCTTTCATCGCTTTCCCGCCGCCCTACGCTCCGACGATGCGCTTTCGTGAATTTTTTCGTTCCGTTTTCGTAAGTGTGGCCTTTCCATCTTTTCTTTTTTTCCGACTTTTTCTTCTTTTTCTTTTTTTTCTTTTTTTTAAATCTTCCTTTCCCGGTTTTAAGTTTCTCTACTGTCTTTCCCGATACGAAAATGCCTAGCTATCAATCACGGGTCTACAGCGACTTTTAACTCTGCATCAAGTGTTTTTTGCTCTCTTCTGTTGTTCCGTTGTTCGTTCCGCCAAAAAGCCTCGCCATCCGGTACCCCCAATTCCCCCCCCCCCCCCCCCACCTCATCCCCCCTTCTTCACACAAACTCGCTCTTGCTCCCCCTCCTCTTTCCTGCACACCCCCTAAATCCTGTGGAATGGGATCGTCTGAGAAATAAGATGCGACGTACCATCCACAGATTTAGTTTGAGCGGAAGTACTTGAGGAAGTTCCGTATTAACTCACTTCGTTAGGGATTTTAAATTTGTTATTTTTTTACGTTTCGTTGAAAAACTTCATTCGCAGTTTAATTTTTTTTCTCGATAATATAAACTAAAACATTTTCCAAAGAGTTGGATTCAATGGATTTGTCCTGGGACAAAAACCAAGCGAAAAAATGCTGAAGGAAAAAATCGAGGGGAAAAAACTTAAAGGATAAAAGCTACGGAAAGAGGCCATGGGGAAAAAAGGCAGAGGGGGAAAATTTGTTGCGTCGTTTTTGTTGTTTTTATCTGTTGTTGTAAAATCCTGCGTCTTTTTTATGGAGTTTTTCCTACAGCTTTTATTTACTCAGGCTTCCCCCCCCCCCCCTTTTTTTTTGTTCCCTCAACAGCCTTTTTTTCACTTTTTCGGCATTTCTTTCCCCACGGCGTTTTTTTTTTTATGCGGAAATTTTTTTCCCTATGGACCGTTCGCCACGACAGGCGTTAATTTTTGTTAAAACTTTGGGGTAGCAGAGACAAGATAAAAATGTTATTTAAATTGATTCCATTGCCCTTGCGTTGTCTCCTTGTCGCGCTTTCCCTAGAATTTAAATATATAGGTTGTAGCTGTTCCCGGCGTTACCATACACAGATATAGCACGAAGCCATGTTTTACCCTCTCCTGATGGCTTATTGTCGCAACTTGTAAAGGAGCACAGCAGGCTTATCTCGTACGTTCTTCCCGGTAATGAGTCACTCGCCGTCGATGGCTCAATAGACGGAGGTAACATTCTTTGGATCAATGTTAGAGGGGGGGGGGGGGGGGCAACGTATGGCCATGATGGCAATAATTAGATGTCATATACGAAACTGGATGAATAAAGGATTCGGAGTTTTCGGTCAAACATTGGAAGTTTGAGGCAATCCCAGCTGATGTCATTGCTAGCTAATTCCAATCGGAAATTCCTCGGGTCTTTTACATGCCACAATTGACGTGAGCACGAGACATAAATAAAGAATAAATCACAAGGTAAAGGGTTAACGAAGCTCACATAGCGTTGACAGGCATCACAAAAACTCTTCCCAAAAACGACAGGGATGGCTAAGGATAAGCTCGGAGCCCGACATCTTCGTAGCATAAATGACAGTCATGCTAACCACCAATCCATCACCTTACACCATTACGGTAGATATACTGGGAGATAAAACAAGCCCAGCTATTTTCTAGTTATCTTGGCCGAAAGTTTCAGTTTCCGTTAATGGGCAATAAAACTGTACGGCTGATTGGATAGCGGTGCAATTGAAAAAAGTGACGATTCCAAAACTGAATTCTTGCATTGCTAGGCTAACTTGTGGGGACTGGAACGTAGTTTTGGACGTAATGTTATGCAAACAATCGATGGTTGCGGAAAGGTAAAGTGCGAACGATGAAGAAGAGTCTTTCCTCGTACTGTTGGTTGCCGCATGGTCTTGAACAGGAAAATATATACAATCCTATTCTAGATCAGGTTTTACAAGTTGTACATCGAGATCATTCGAATGCGTTGTTAAACACTTGACAATGATCCTTTGGGCACCCGGGTAAGTGCGAGCACTGGGGCGTCAGATTCGATAGGCGTCCTGGTCCCAGTGTACATCTCTGGCTTTGTACAGACCCGGGTTCGATCCTGCCGATGGGAAGTGTATATGTACGGGTTTTTCTCCGGTTGTTTCCCACCCGTTGCACGAGGGTTTCCTCCGGGTACTCCGGTTCCTTCCTCATGCGGCATAAAAACAACTGTAATAATGGTGGTACTTCTTCCACTTAACATCTGCCGCTTGAGTCTTTGGGTGGATGGATGCCGCGTACATCGCCTATTTCTATTTCTGGGAGGGGCAGATTGAAGTGAAGCATCTTATCATTAACACGTCCCGCCGAGATAAAGCTGGAACGAACGTCCATGAATGATTCAGCTATGATGTGTAAGGTGTGGATGAATCCCTACAAACAGAGCTATCTTATCTCGAGCAATGCAGCCAAATTCAGTTACATTACAGACTAATTTAACAGTAATATTTAGTCTAATTCGGGGACTTCAGTTGTAAGGTTTACATTGTGCCGGCAGAAGCAGAGTAATCAAGAGGAGAGTCCAACAGGGAGTGATGGCCTTGGTGATCAAGCTCCCAAATGGATCTTGCCGTAACGATTCAAGAAACGTGGAATCTAGATATGGCTGTGGTAATGATTCCACCATTTTGTAGTTATTTAACCGTTGCTTAAATTGTGTGACATTTGTGACAAACGGATGGATGGGTGTTTTAAAAATAGGCCAAAAGGTGTGACGTAATATATGGATGGCCCAGGTGTGTCTAATATTTTGAACAAGAGTTTGGGGCATATCAGGTCTCGGTAAACGGCACAAAAGCTACAATTTGGTTGAAAATTGCGAGCCACGACCTACCTGACAAAAATTAACTCACGTGTATTGTCATTCGTTGCGAAATTTGATACTTAGTAAGTCCACCAACCCTCGTATTAATTTGCATAGGACCATGTTCTCGCCGTAGTAAACCTCTAGTAATTAATTGTAGAGTTGGTGCGTTAGTAATTCCTTCTTTGTCGACAAAGCAAACGTTATCTTTATTAATCAGCTTGTTAAATCCCTTAGGCTGCGAAACATACGGTTACAAATCGGTAAAGAAACATTCCACTAGCTGAAAACTGTAGAAGCTGCCAACAAATCCCCCAATTCGCATATTTTTAGGCCTAAGAAAGCCACCCTCATAGATTGGCCTAACTAAAGACAAAAAGCAAGATGGCCGCTCGCGATCAAGATGGCGATCCTCCAAGCAAGATGGCCGCAATATGGTGATCCTCCGAGCAAGATGGCCACTCACGAGCAAGATGGCCGCAGTATGGCAATCCTCCAGCAAGATGACCACTCACGAGCAAGATGGCCGCAAGATGGCCGCAATATGGTGATCCTCCAGCAAGATGACCGCTCACGAGCAAGATGGCCGCAAGATGACGATCCTCCAAGCAAGATGGCCACTCGCGAGCAAGATGGCCGCAAGATGGCGATCCTCCAAGCAAGATGGCCACTCACGAGCAAGATGGCCGCAAGATGGCCGCTTGCGAGCAAGATGGCCGCAATATGGTGATCCTCCAGCAAGATTACCGCTCACGAGCAAGATGGCCGCAAGATGGCGATCCTCCAAGCAAGATGGCCACTCGCGAGCAAGATGGCCGCAATATGGTGATCCTCCAGCAAGATGACCGCTCACGAGCAAGATGGCTGCAAGATGGCGATCCTCCAAGCAAGATGGCCACTCGCGAGCAAGATGGCCGCAATATGGTGATCCTCCTAGCAAGATGGCCACTCGCGAGCACGATGGCCGCAATATGGCGATCCTCCAAGCAAGATGGCCACTCGCGAGCAAGATGGCCGCAATATGGTGATCCTCCAGCAAGATGACCGCTCACGAGAAAGATGGCCGCAAGATGGCGATCCTCCAAGCAAGATGGTCACTCGCGAGCAAGAATGGCCGCAATATGGTGATCCTCCAGCAAGATGACCGCTCGCGAGCAAGATGGCCGCAAGATGGCGATCCTCCAAGCAAGATGGCCACTCGCGACTTAGTCATCAGGCAACGGATAGCATTCTGCCTTACTGACACTGCCTTAAACTTAAAAAGCACTTGCAAAATGTTACAAAATAAAAGCCAGTAAAGTGCACAAATATACATAAAAACTCGACGTTTCGGTTCGTCTCAGAGCCATTATCAAGATTAAAAGATAAGAAGAATTAGAAATAGCACAAGAAAGCCATGAATCAAGTTGAAAGCAAAACGCCCATATTAACAAGTTAAAACTTGCTAGGACGTGTTAAAAAAAACGGAGAGAACCTTAAAACAATTTAAAAAATTTTAAATCAGAGGGGGCTTCAATGCATGCTGAACCCATAGAAATACTGGATTCAGCTCATAACTGGCACTTCGTTTGGTGCTAGCCACAAGCACACATCCAAGTCCTCTCAAGTTTTAAACTTTTTAAATTGTTTTACGTTTCTCTCCGTTTTTAGCATGTCCTAGCAAGTTCCGCCTTGTTAAGATGGACATTTTACTTGCAACTTGACTCATGGCTTTCTTGTGTTATTTGTAATTTGTTTTTAATTTTGGCTATTCTTGATAATGGCTTTGTGCACTTTTTTTACTTTCCGGGTTTTACTTGTTACTGCCTTATATGAGTTTTAGTTTGCCTCAGATGAGTTTATGCTTATAAAAAGAAAGAAAAGAAAAGAAAGAAAAAAAAACCGAACACGGAGTCGAATTCTGCTAAACCTATAACAACACGCCCGTAAACTATAATAAATAAATTATTTGCTTTATACTCCCCTCCCTCCCAGTGTGGTTGCAAACTTAATAAAAACACGATTATTGGAATCAAAGTTAATTACTAAAGTCGTTTTCTAACTACTTGCACGGCGCTCGGGGCAAAATTTTAAAGCCATGGTTGGACTCTGGAACTCTTAAAGCTACAAAGTTTTATTTCGTGGAAATGAGAATGATTTCCACAAAGTTGTTTACTGGAAAAGTGCACGTAATGTTAGATGGAGCCGACTTATCGGTAACGTGAGTGTTGTTGGGCTTTTATTGTTCGGCTGGGCCATTAAATTTTACGTTAAAGTATAGTGGAGTTGTGTGAACAGATCGGGGCTCGGTTTACGCACTGTAACGCGACCCTCCGTTAACCTCTATTTTTTTTTATTTTGTTAAAAAAAATTCTTCTATTCTTCAACTACCTTTTCAGCTGCAAGAAAGATTCCCAGCGCTTAACTTAATTCACAAACTTGTCGCACTCTAATAACAATGCTGTGTATGCCTGTTTTGCTGAATCCTGTTTCGCCGAACCCAATTTCGCTGAAAGTTAAGCCCTTCCTTGAAATTTGGCAAAATGGATATTCCCGGTTTCGCCGAAATTTTTTTTCCAACGTGCCTACCTCGCTCAACCGTATAACATCATAAACGCAAACTAATCACAAATTTCTTCAAGTAGGAATGCTTTATTAACTGAAAGACGGGCAATAATTTTAAACTTTGAATGAATTTTTTTTTAGCGAAATGGAAATTCGGCGAAACTAGAATTCCAATTTTGCTGAGTTTTAGGCAAAAAAATTTTCGGCAGAGCAAGAATTGGCGAACTGGGTAACCGCACACACACCCCTGGTCAAGGACAGCTGATATCCCAAATTCGATGACGATACATCGAGGAGAAATGTATCGTGATATAGGACTTGTCGTAATATCGTAAAATCACAAATGAAGTGGGACGAAAAATAAACCAGTTCTACTTTTGCCACTCTATTTCAGTACCGTACTTTCGCATGACTTGCGTGCAATTCTTAGGGTGCGTTTACACATCGACCGCCTTTGCATTTTCGCAGCTAGAAGCTAGAAATCATCTGAAATTCCAACATGGCGGCGGTTTTAGCTTTGCCGGCTCGCAACGAAACGAGTCAATACTGTGAATTTAGAAGCTACTAGGATGGAAATTGTTTATCTTCAGTTGAAATTCTTTATCTTATTGTTACGGATAAGCATTTACTCACGCGAAGTCGGATTTAGCTAATCGAGGTAGCGTCGTTACCATGGCTACGACGCCTTTACCATCGCGGTTAAAGGGACACCCGGCTTGCCTTATAAAATTCCCCCTGCCTTATAACAGCCACGCGCAGATCGTCATCCACGCAATTACCAGCGCCAAGTTCGGCTGGGGTGATAGCTGCGTTCCTCGCAGCAAGGAACCTAGCTGCTGTCTCGGTTGGCTTTGGGAATAGTTCATAGCTATGTATTGTTACAACAATTGATCAAATAGGATTATTTCAACTAATAATGAGTATTAATTTTGGAGTGACAATGGCACATTACAATTTGACGTCATGTGGACTTCGGGCTTGGCAGATTTCACAAATGACGTCATCAGTGTAACCTTGCTGGTGTAGCATAATTTCAACGTTGAGATCCGAAATTAAACTCGCAACAACATCTGGCCTACATGATTTTTATAATTATCTTTACTTTGTAAACACTCGCTGACGCAAAAAAAAAAAAAAAACCTAATAACAAACATACAAATTTTCCTAACTAGGCTTATAATGTAGTTCTGAATATCATAATTGCTCGGATGAACGAGAGGGGCTATAAACTGGCCGAGCGAGTGAGACGAGTGACGTATTTGTACGCCTGTTTGTCTCGTATGTTTGCCTGTTTGGGAAATGACAGCGTTTGCAACATTGTTCTGTTAATGTTGAAGTTTCATGAAAGGGATCTTAGGCGCATGAAATTCACCAGTACGAAGGTGAAATTCCAACCTGGAATGTGAGGGGGGGGGGAAGGGTAGCAGATATCATATAAGTGGAGCAGAATAGCACTTGCCGTGTGGAAATCGGGCAAAAATTATATAGGTTTCTGTAAACATAAAAGATAACCTATCTCTCACTATAGTTTGTTTCACATTATGTTTTCAGAAAACTGACTGGATGACGGCTCGTTTCCTTGTACTGAGAGTGCAAAAACATGTGGATATCACACTTGGAAACTCTACAAATTTACTGTTAAGAGTTTACAAATGGGATGTTTACGGGTTTTTTGCACTCGTAGTGGAAGAAAACGTGCCGTCATGCAGTCAGTTTTCTGAAAACATAACGTGGAACAAAGTATAAGCTGAGTAATTCTGATATTCGTAACTCAGTTATATGCCTTTTATATTATTTGTTATATTATCATTACCTTCCGTTGCGTAGTACGTTCGGCGGGGCCACTGCCAAATTACCCCCTGGGACCCCTCTTAATATGGACCATAAAAAACACAAGAACTGAACAATTTCTAAGTTCATACTTTTTCAAATTTTTTTTTTGTTGTAGTGAAAATAGGGACCCCTTTTACGTACTCGGCTCAAGTGGTCCTTATGTCCACTTTTCAGAAAAGGAACCCCGGTCTGCACGGTCATCCGCTCCAGCGTCCGACCATACCCTATTTGTTCGTGGCAGCTCAACGAAAAGAAAACTCATTGTAGGGGTTTTTAGCACGTGTGACAGCTCCCCAAGTGCCAACCCCACAGTTAAGGGACTTGCTTGAAAACGTGTCATGGTGCTTATCAAGGGGTTGCGGGAATTCCAAATTAACCTAAATTGGTGGAATATGGCTAGTAGTCGTGGTTCAGTTTTGGTTATGCTTTAATTGTAAAACATAAGCGATAGTATGCTCCGGCTCGCCTGACATTCAAGGGCGACACTAACCCTGGCTTAGGACCTAAAATAGAATACCAAACGGCATGAGGCTTACTTGGGACGAGATGGATTGGTAGATTTCGGGTTACTTCAAGTTTTCACACCAAGGCAAAATAGCTTCAGGGTTGCAGTGCTAAACTAGCAACAGGGTTGGTCCGGTTTGATGTTAAGTTTGGGGAAACGGGACAAAAAGGGAAAATTTTTAATTAAAATGGCCAAAATTACCTTTCGATGCGGGGAGTTGGAGAGTTGGTGGCGGATAAATTTAAAGTTAATAACCTAATTGTTGGGAGCACCCGGCAGAAGACCAAGCGAGCTCGAGCCGTTACAATTGACGTCAAACATTAAGTACAGACAATTCACAGCCATACATTGTTACAAGAATTAATATAATAGCATCATTTATTTATTTATTTATTTATTTATTATATTAATAAATAATAATTATTTTGAAGTGACAATGGGTCATTAAAATTGACGTCATGTGGATTTTGAGCTTGGCAGATTTCACAAATGACGTCATCGGCGTAACCTTGCTGGGGTGGTACAATTCCAACGTTGAAATCCGATATTAAACTCGCAACATCATCTCGCTAAAAGCCTCTTGCTGCGTTTATAAAGGCAAATTAAATGAAGGCAAGTTTTTTTTTTAAATGAAATAATTTTCTATCGAGGACCAGTAGCATTCTGCCACCCTTGCCACCATACAGCTACGCCGCTGATTACCTTACATAGCAATTACAGAAAAAAAAAGGCAAGCAAACCACAAAGCGAACACTGCAGACGAGCATCAAAGCAAGCGAACACCTATCTTTAAGACGGCATCTGGATATCTTTGATTTTTACTATTTGTAATGATTTTCTGCTTTCTTTACATCATAAGAACGTACACTATAGGATTATATATGGGTTTGCGTTGTTAGTGCAGTGCTCGGGGCCACCCGCCTTCTAGATCGGGTTCCGTTACCGCCGCTGCTAAAAAAGTCGTCTTGGCCATCCAACGGGAAAAACACGAATATCTTCGTAAATGTTTGAGGAAGGAATTTCATTTTCCAACTCTTTGATTTTATGCACCAAGGCTCCGTGTCATGATATTTCAGACAAATCAGAAGAAAACTGCGAACGGTATTGTGTTCCATACAGACAAACACAATCAGAGGCAAACAGACAAACAGGCACCAAACATAAACACCAAATTCAGTCGCATATTCGACCACACTCGCTCCGCTCGCTCGTCCAATAACATAAAAATATAGTCCCAATTACACACGGGACTACGTAGTGGAGTGTCAGCTTACGATTTCCACAGTTCCTAAAGTCTCCGAGAAAAATTAATAATCCTCATAATACCTGTAAATCTCAAGTATCCCTTGATGCAGCCTACGTCAGCATAAGATACAATTTCAGTTTTACAGTCATTCTTAGCAGAGCTGCAACCCATTTATCACTTTCAATTCATTAAGGCAAATGAGCCATTAACGAAATAAAAGTTAGAGCTACTTAACCGAACGGCATTTTATTTTCTTCTGGTTTTCGCCGCTGCACTGCTTTTGTTTGTTTATTTACCATTCCTGTGTTACAAATAATTATAACAAACGCTGATAAATATTTTTAGTGCCGGCCATTATGTTACAAATAGGAGAAGGGAAGAGTGTGTCGCACCCCTCAATTAACATGGTAATCACCCGGTTCTTAATTAAGTTGTGAAATTGGTTGGGGAGAGAATCGAAACCGCGGTTCTCTTTAATATCGTTTTAATTCATAAGCTCTTCCATCCCCCGACTTGGTGAGCGCCAATCGAAGAGACAGGCAGAGAGAGAGAGAGAGAGAGAGAGAGTGTGTCAGACACTGCAGAAAATCAGGTAGGTGCATGTGGACGGATTCTCAATTCGTATTGCAAACAAACAACGAAATTAAATTTCAGACGAACGGTGTTGGACTGTTTTCGACCCTGTTTCGGAGTGTGTCGACGTAACTTGGGCCAACGCTTAAGTGGTATTGCATCTTTCTGACCGAACTCGCTTAAGGATTTAAACAAAAATCAACTGTATTTTGTTTTATTTTATTAAATTATTTACTCGCTCATCAAAGCGTTGCAAAATCGATGCGCTGATTATTTCGACGTATGCTAATTGTAGTTGCTTACAGTTCGTTCATCACATTCCTCAGCATTCCACATGTCATTCAAAACGTACGATTTGTTAGTTTGTTTGCATGTTTATACGCATACTTCTCTGGAAGTAGGGCACCTGTGAAGGTGTGATTGGGTTCGAATCGAAACAAGCGATTCGAACCGGTAAACCTCCTATCATTGTGGGGTGAGATAATATCTGATTATGACAGAATTAGACTCCATAGGTTTTGAGTGAACCTTGAGCCTCTCACGTTACCTTGACTGATCGAAACTGGTAGTTCTGGTATTGACTTTCTCAGGATCGCTTCCAAGTTATTAATCACTTCACCTTCTTCAAGCATCTAAGCTGACTTCTAGGGTTGGTGCCAACCACTAACCACGCGGTTGTGCCTGTTCACGTAGTTCGGGGTCCCTCTCCACAAAGCTCACGGAGTATTTTTAGTCTTCTGTCCAGCAGCAACGACTTTGTCCATACGTCCGTCCCATTTTTGAACTCCGGAACGGTACCAGATAAAGAAAAACTTTTGCATTCAGCGTCCAAAAAATAGTTAATGAAATTAAAAACAAAAAAAAAACCGGAAGTGCCCAGCAAATTGCCGATAGGTATGCCTATCTTTTTACGGAACGGTACTGGAGAGAGATAAACGGTTTTCATCATTGTATATAACGTCCAAAAATGAGTTAAAATTAATGGGAAAAAAACCGGAAGTATGAAGCGAAAGTGGCACTCAAATGGCCGGAAGTGGCCTATAAGTTGGCCCATCATTTATGGAACTGTACCAGATAGAGACAAACGGTTTTCACCGAGGGATTCAACGTACAAAAATGAGTTAAAATGAATAAAATAAAAAAAACCCGGAAGTATGAAGCGGAAGTGGCCCACAAGTGGCCGGAAGTGGCCTATAAGTTATCCCATCATCTATAGAACAGTACCAGAAGAGACAAACTGTTTTCACCATTAGATTCAGCGTCCAAAATTGGTCAAAATCAATAAAAAATATACTGAAAGTATGAAGCGGAAGTGATTCGAAAGTGGCGCAAGTGCACAGAAGACCAGTGGCGACTGGGCAGTCGCTGCAGCCGCTTGTTTCAACTGTTTTCTGGCGAGCTGCCATTTGAGTGGAGTAACACAAATTTCGATTCCAGTTAGGGTAATTTTTTTTCTTTCTTTTTTAGATTACTGCCTTGCAAGGCCGTAATCCAAAAAAATCCAAATCCAAAATATGTGCATGATAAACAGCTAGTCACAAAGTAAAGGTTTAACGAAAAGTCTGCTTCGTTAACTCCATAATTTGGTCCTGAATGACATCATCAACGAGGGTTGCCCCTCACAAAACCCCCAACCCTTACTCCTTCAAAAATCCTATCCACTCACTGACCTGTGAGCCATTGATTTCTCTTGGTCGACCGGTCGATTAAGCCCACCAACCGTTTGTGTTGCGAAGAGTAGGATTGGTCGTGCACGTACTCTTGCTGTATTGGCTCGCATCAAAAGTAAACAACTTTTCTGTGGCACTCTTTCGAAAAGAAGGGAGAGACAGGTAAACAATGCCACTTTAAAACTGAATTATTTACGGCGTTGTTGCTGGCTACGGAATCAGTGCCACGGACGACGGAGGTCGCGCGCGTTCACGGTTCACAATCTCCAATAAGCGCTCTTCCCACGCTCCCCCCCCCCTCTCCCCCAGTCCGCGTTTGGATCACATGTAGCCATCGTGGCTAACATCCATGCAGCCTGAAGATGATGATCTGGTCAATGAATGGAAAGATCCCTACCAGTCATTGTCGGTAAATGTGAGAGACTGTCAGCTTCCTTCAGCAGCTACGCCATCTATTTTGCCCTGATCTCGATATTATCTCGGCTCCCGGCTGTAATTGGAGATTTCCCGTATCGAATCCCGGGTTGTTTTCCCGCCCATTTTCGACTTCTTTCTCTATATCTGCACAATTAGAATACACATAATCACAAACGTGGGAAAAGGAAGGTGCATCCGCTGAAAAAAAAATATATTCCTGGTTTTTAAGTATCACTATGAGGCTAATTTACCTTAATGTTGACACTGAAATTATCGTACGTGCATCCAGAGCTTTACAAAACTCGACTTGAAAAGTTGTTAATTTTGAAATGAGATACTAACAGCTTAATTTTCTTTGAACCAATGAAAACTCGCGATTACTGCGTTGCACAAAATGGCGAATTAAACGGAGAATTCGAACTGGTACATTTTTCGAAATCAACGCCGTAGCGTTTGGCTTTGCCTGCAAGTGGCGTTGGTCATGAATTAACACGGTGAAATATTATTACGAATTCCATGTGCCCATGTCAAAAAAGGCTGACAATTTTGGCAACACCCACACCCATATAGCCCAGTCCAGACCTAATTTGATCCACATTGCTTGCTAGGTATAGGTTGTCAGCCACCAGTTATCAGTCTGATATAGCACGCATACAACAAAGGATGAATCGTGCAAACGTTCTTTTGTTCAGAAGGTCGACAATGCGACAAAGCTGTGATTGTTGGCAGCATTGTTATTCCTTCCTTAGTGAAAGGTTCTGTGCTCGTGTTTATTGATTGTAACTCGATTCCGAAGTGCCCCATCACCGTTCATAACGCGGAAACTCAACGACGAATCGCCCCTTCAGACTACTTCTCGTAAAAAAATTTTTAGAATTCGTTTGAATGTGCTATTCGGTGTTGAGTTTCCGCGGTATGAACGGTGATGGGCACTTCGGAAACGAGTTACGATACAGAACCTTTGTTGTAAAGCAGAGAACCTTTGTTGGCTAACGGTATTCGTTGTTATACCACACGCATATGGTTCTCGTCGTGGATTCCGAACAATGAACGATTGTTTGGAAGCCATTGTGTGCACAACCCATTGTGGGCACTAGTGGGTTCTGACAACAATGAAATAAGTTTGTCGAAGGAAAAGTTTTATTGTTGTCTGAAGGGGTATTTCGGAATCAAGCTAGCATGCAACGACACAAGCAAATTTATGCTTATTAAAGCTTGTTTTTAATATTGTTCGTCATATTTTTAATTTTTTTAATTTATTTGGTGGACAGTTCTCACACTACTCGATGAAGGTTGTCTACCCGAGAAGCCTAATGCTAGTCATGCAGACAACCATTTGCTATATTTTTTATTATTATTTTATTTATTTGGTGGATAGCTCTCACCCTACCCAATGAAGGGAGTTGCCTCCCAGAGAAGCCTAAAACTAGTCATGCTGACACAACAGTCTGTCATATTTTTTATTATTTTTTATGTATTTTATCGTATCATTGTTCAACATTTTGAAGGCATCGTCATCACGCATGCATCAGTCGTGGTCATATTCTTCACTATTTTTAATTTTTTTGTTTATTTGTATACATGTTTATTTATCAGTTAAATAAATACAGATTCAAACCTATTTACGTTGCCTTTTGGACTTAAATGTCAGACTGCCTGAGTGAGGAATCGAACCCACGACCTTTGAAACCAAAGGCCGGAGTTCTACCACTCAGCCATATTTTTTAAAAGGAAACGTACATAGGAAGCATTTAACACGCATACTCGAGCCCAATTGTCTTTCTGTCCTCTGGCAGGAGTTTGAGCTACCCACCAACAAAAATCAGTCTGTGGCTGAAGGAAAGTCCCTTTAAAGGTAATTTCAAGACTCTTCAAGGCACTTCTAGGGAACTTCAAAGCAAGAAGGAAAGTTAATTTAAATAGAATTTCAAGGCTCTTCAAGGGAACTTCAAGCAAGAAGGAAAGTTAATTTAAATAGAATTTCAAGGCACTTCAAAGGAACTTCAAGGTAAGAAGGGAAGTTCCTTTAAATAGAATTTGAAGGCTCTTCAAGGGAACTTCAAGCAAGAAGGAAAGTTAATTTAAATAGAATTTCAAGGCACTTCAAAGGAACTTCAAGGTAAGAAGGGAAGTTCCTTTAAATAGAATTTCAAGGCTCTTCAAGGGAACTTCAAGCAAGAAGGAAAGTTAATTTAAATAGAATTTCAAGGCACTTCAAAGGAACTTCAAGGTAAGAAGGGAAGTTCCTTTAAATAGAATTTGAAGGCTCTTCAAGGGAACTTCAAGCAAGAAGGAAAGTTCATTTAAATAGAATTTCAAGGCTCTTCAAAGGAACTTCAAGGTAAGAAGGAAAGTTCCTTAAAATAGAATTTCAAGGCTCTTCAAGGGAACTTCAAGCAAGAAGGAAAGTTAATTTAAATAGAATTTCATGGCTCTTACAGGGAACTTGAAGGCAAGAAGGAAAGTTCCTTTAAATGGAATTTCAAGGCTCTTCAAGGGAACTTCAGGGCACGAAGGTAAGTCCCTTTAAAGGGAATTTCGAGTCCCTTCAAGGGAATTTCACGGCACGAAGGAAAGTGCCTTTAAAGGGAATTTCAACGCTCTTCATGGGAATTTCATGACAATTGAATAAGGACAGTTTCTTTAGAGGAAATTTCAAGGCTGTTCAAGGGAACTTCAAGGCAAGAAGGAAAGTCCCTTTAAAGGGAATTTCCAGTCTCTTTGCGCACTGAATTATCAAAAATTACTATTAAATTCAATTTTTTTTTTACTTATACACACTTAATACTACTACTATTGTGTCTATATTATTCTGTCTCTTCATTTATTTTTTAACATTTACGTGAATTTCCTGAAAACCATCTGTTGCATGGTATTGCCCCAAAGCAATACGTTACTGTACAGAAAAAAAAAACTAAGTCCCAGGTGTGCCCTAACGGGTCCTTGGAGCCTCGAGCATAGAACCCGAACCCACGCTATTGGTTAGCATCCCCGAGGAGAGAATATCGGTATCCCACCACAGACGTTAAGTACGCGGGAATTTAAAATAAAAAGCCTGGAAGTAACTGCAAGCAAGAGAGGTTTAATAATCACGTAATTATAGTTTGCAGAAGAGAGCTTAACCAGGGCAAATAATGTAAGAACAGTTACGTCCTCTCTCCCACCAATAGAAAAAAGGGGAACAACGAACTAACAACTAACAGCTCAGCTGGCCCTCTTGATAATAACTGCACGATATCTCTCTTTTCTGTCTGGAGAGTTGGAGACCAATCGGGGAAATACATTGTTCACAGAAGAAATACGTTAAGCTGACAAACGGATTTATTTAATTTATTAATTTAGGCATAAAATTAATATTCACCGCATTTCATCAACCACACAATAATTCAAGGCCATTTCAAGGCTCTGTCAACGAAGGTTCCTTTTTCGAGGATTTGGTTTTCAAATCTAAGGCATTTCAAAGATTCAAGGCCGTAAACGAACTGCATCTTTAACAGTCCACCATTTTGTGTACTAAAAAGGGATGATATCGACTAAAAAAAAATTTAACCGCAGCATGGAAACAAACAAAGTATCATCTGCCGGCCACATGGTATTACACAGATGAGTGGAGGATCCATAAAAATTACCCCCGCCCCTTCTCTCACAACTGCAGACGCGTGTCAATTTAATCTCCATAAACAAGAAGTGGCCGAAAGTAATTATCGGCCATAAAAGCGACTTTTAATTGAGCCTTTCCGTCCGTTCGTCGGACTTGACATTAACCGATGATTAAATTGTTATTTTTAGACCAACTTGCATTAAGCAGAACAAACCTCAAAATTTACATACGTGTGAAAGTGAAATCAAACTACATCTTTTCTAGCCATAACGTATTTTTTGTCATAACGGTGGTCAAAATATTCTGATAGTCTACAACGAGGGGCGGGGGAGGAAACAATATCTTTGAAAAAGACAAAAAATGAGTCCTGCACAAAAAAATTAGAAGTCGACTACATCGAACCTAGATTTACTCGACTGATACGCCGAGAGGAGACTCGAAGTGTTTAAAGTCGCCTCCCGAGGAATAAGTCTGCCTAGATGTGTAAATCTGTATACATCTTCTCTCAGTGAGAAGTTTGCGTAAGCCTACTGTCGATAAATAAACGTATACATACCTCTTCTTGAGGAAAAAGGCTGCCTAGATGAATAACAACAAAAACAAGTTTACATAACGCTTCTCTTAATGGATAAATTTTTGCAAGTTTCCTCAAAATGTACAGTATAAAAGTGTTTATATACGTCTTGAGGAAACTTACGTAAATTTATTTATTGAGAGAAGAATTACAAAGACTTTTTATTCATCTAGGCATCCTTATTCATCAAGACCTAGACGTACGCAAACTTACTGAGAGTAGATGTATTATACAGACTTATACATGTATGCAGATTTATTCCTCGAGAGGAGACGTACACTTTTATTCGTCCAGAGGTAGACTTAACGCAAAATTACTCACTGAGAGGATATACAGTCTTATTCATCTACGCAGTCCTATCTCAAGAGGAGACCTACACCTTTATTCATCGTGAGGTAGACTTACGCAGACTTATTATTCATTGAGTGGAGATTGTGGAGGCTTAATCATTTAGACAGTCTTATTCGTCAACAGAAGCCATACACTTTTATTCAACGTAGGGAGACTTATTCGTGGAGGCTTATTCGTTTAGGCTGTCTTATTGGTCAACAGAAGTCATACACTTTTATTCAACGTAGG
>JAHWFP010231440.1:0-13265 GCA_023313725.1 Lithobius niger
TTTTTTTCGGTGTTGATTGCTCGCCTGCCAATTGGTACAGCTTAAGAAGGTATAGTAGTGAATTCTGAATAAATGTCCCTAAATAAATAAGCTAAATGGGGGAAGAAAATATTCTAATGAAGTTGGCCGAAAAATGGTTCACGTGTGGAATGCTTAGGGTTGATGATTGGAATGCCAGAAAAGGCTTCACTTAGTTACTACCCCTAAGTTGGTCATTTAGGGCAGGTAACAACTGGCATGAGCATATGGGATACATCAAGTATTGTTACATGAATAGGAACATAAAATACATCAGATTTAGACAATTAGTTGTAGTAACAGACATTACTAAAGGCCAAAGATTATAATATGGTTCATGCAGGGAAAGGGAGGACGAAGTAGTTCCAGCCGAGTGTCGCCAGGAGACGGCGCCACAGGCAGAAGGAGTACCGGAACCGCACCGACGCACCGGGACCAATGACCAAAGGGCGGGAGCCTCTCTTGGCAGCTCCAACCGACGTGCCGAAGCGAAGCCCCGGAACCTATCATGCTGCATGCGACGAACCCTGTCGATACAAATGTTGCAGCCATGCGAAAACGGATTTGTACAACTCTTTCATTATTGGACCATTGTTGCAGCAACGGATTTATTTCATGAAGACACACTGCTGTAACAATGAAACCGTTGTCTTACCACTAGTAAGGACCACTGCTAGGCGTAGTGTTCTTACTTACGTAAGTAAGAAAACGAAGACGTGGGTTTCTTATTTACGTAAGTAAGAAAATGAAGGCCTTTGTTTCTTATAGTTAAGTAGTCAAACTACCACGGCTGTCAATGTTTACGTATCCCAAATCGTTTCTAAAGTATTATTAAACTATTTCACCCTTTAAATTAACACCTATTAATATTTAAAATAAGAAGAATTCTAGGCATATAATTCTTACTTACGTAAGTATAAGAAGACGAAGGCTTGGGGTTCTTACTTACGTAAGTAAGAAAACGATGGCCTTCCGTTCTTACTTACGGAAGTGAATCTACTACCGCTATCAATGTTTACGTATCCCAAATCATTCCAAAATGATAAATTTATTACAATTGAAGAAAGATCCGAAAGGAAAAAGTTAAATTTGCTTGAAAAATAAAAAAAAAATGAATTTATTTACAATTATTGAGTTTTACGAACGGAGTTGGACAACATTCTCACCAACAATGGCTTGTTATACAATCATAATAATGGCTGGTTTACTAACAATGCAAATCGTTGTTGTACAAATATGTTCGACGATGGCTCGGCAACAGTGCGCTAACACTGTCGCCTTATTGCAACAATGGTTCGTTTACTAAAGATTCAATTCGTCGTTGTACAAATATGTTAGACGATGTCATTCGGCAACAATACGATACGGCTTTCGCTTTACTGCCAAACGCAATCCTTTAACTGATACTAAGAACGTTGTCATTGTCCCCTATGAACTGCTTTGGAGTGAAATAAACGTACAGTATTGAACAATGAATTTTGAACGCTTCTTTTCCATACAAGCATTGATGCAGCACTTCTTCGTTGTGAAAACTCCATTGTTACAATTTAGCATTGTTTCGTGAGAAAGTTGCCTCATTCGAACCACCATAGCTTAGAAACGTGTTCCAACAATGCAACGTTGTGCTATTTCAACAATGGAAAGATGTTTGCACAAACGTTGGCATCTACCAGGAGCAATTAATCCATATACAGAACCCAGTACAACGTTTGAAGCGTTCAAAATTCATTCTTTTCCAAGCGCAAAAGAAAAGTGTATTTGCGGCCACAGCGGTTTTATGGGTTATGGCAGGTCACAGTTCTTCGGGCGTGCTTCTTGCACCATGATCTCCTCCATAGGTTAAGCTAAAAGAATTACTTTCTCCAAAATTACCGCTGGAGATTTCCCGTTGTGCAATGTGCATGGCCGCTTGAGTCTACACACCAAATTTTCCTCTTTTATGTTGGCACGTACGTTCTCTTTCCTTCCCTCCTCGAGCGCACGTGGGCGTTTGTGACCCCCCTGCAAGAATGGTGACCCTCGTTAAGTCTACACGAGCTGAAGGTTAATTGGGGGGAGAAAGGCAGGGCAGGGAAAAGTGATTACCGTGATTGTTTTCTGCGCGTGCGGGGGGATTAAACGCGTCGGCAAGGGACTGGGGGGAATGATTAAACCAACCAACCAGTTCGGGAGGTTTCGCATCTCTCGAATCTCCTTCGCCAAGCCCCTCTTTCTATCATCCTGCTTCCTCCCTTCTTCCAGATCTCTTTCATCACCCTGCAGATCCCATCCATCCCACCCCCAACTCCCTCCTTCTCGTAGTACCGGCACCCACGAGTCGAAAATGGAAGTTGTTCTTCGCCAAGGTACATAGAATGAGGTTCTCCCCTTCATTCATTTTCTACGTACCTTGTTCATGCGTTAAATGTAGCATATTACGTCGTCATTAACAAACCGTATTTATACGCCTGTCTACACGCGGGCTGGCCTAAGAGACCCGGACAGAATATATAGGTATTGCCACTTTTTCTCTGACAACGGTAAACATTCGGATGAAACCAGCAGGGTTCTAGTACAGTACCGTCCGGATCTTGTATGAAAAATAGCATATACAAGACTCGGTTGGACAATACGGCCGCCGGAAGCAACGGTGATGCGATTGATTAGTTTTGTTGCCGCAT
This sequence comes from Lithobius niger, assembly GCA_023313725.1. NCBI lineage: Eukaryota > Metazoa > Arthropoda > Chilopoda > Lithobiomorpha > Lithobiidae > Lithobius > Lithobius niger. The sequence goes on from JAHWFP010231440.1 coordinate 2,679, forward strand.
TTTGTCACCCGAGGGCGACACCTTCCGTACAAAAATGGTGCCTTCCTTGAAACACTTTCTGGATAAACGAACACGCCGCTGTTTACTGAAGAGCTATAGAGCAGTGACACGACGTAGTATTATTGTATATAACTCTATGGTGGAGCCTTAATGGGTTAGCTGCGAGGGGCACTGCAGAGAGAAACAGGAGGGCGTCATACCGCAGCCGATGCTCTGAAGAGTGATTTCTTAGACCTAAAACGCGCGATTTTTGTTATTGGAGAAAACAACGTTATTTTAAGCCTAAGAAATCCGCTCTTCCGTTGTTTTTCCCTCCATTTTTATGTAATGTACCTTGTAGTTATGCCCTCCAAAACCCATACTGGTGCCAATATGGCGGCAAATGTCACTGCTCTATATGCAGTCGACAAATTTAATAGCCTTGCGGCAATAAGGCTATATAACGGAGATTTATTAATTTGTACGTATGTTTTTTTTTTGGGGGGGGGGGAGATTACTGGGGCTTAGTTATGCTAAAACCGCACTCAACTTCTTACTGGATGAATCAGTTAAGGGCCGACTCTTGCAGACGCGATTGTTTGTGTTCTGGTGCAGAGAAAATAGTCCATGACAATAATAAAGTTTCACATTGAAATAATTCATGCAAACTATTCATTTTTGTTGGTAAAAGGAGGTTATAATTTTTTGAAAACGTGACACTTTATTCGGTGATATTAAACCACCTGTTCCAATTTCGAAAATATGCAAGTAGTTGCCATGGTTACGACAATGGTTACGGCTCGGAGCAGACGACGCGGTAGCTTTAAAAATGGCGGTCTCCTCTCCGAGCAAGTATTTTAAGCCCACACCCAAAGAAAACCCTTGACATCATCGCAAAAGCAGTCAGTAGTTAATGTTTACAGCAAACTTCGTCAGTAACAAGTCGGTAAGTGACGTCCCAAGGATACGGCAGACTGAAGAGGCGTTTCATGAAATGCAGTCTTCCAAATCAAAAAGGTTTTTGCAACCAGGGCTGGTCTTTTTACGTCGCCAGCCAGGAAGCGTCTTAACTCCGTTGGTGCTTGCATTCGGTTAAAAATATACGATGATTTCACACTTTCGGCTATTAAACAAAAGATTATCTCAGTTTATAGACAGATACAGTTCCCAGGTAAAATATAAGAGCTGCCGTAAACGATGACGGCGATTTGCCAAATTATTGGCGAACGACAATGGGCTTCGTGAATTGCTTGTGTTATTTCAACGTGCACGAAAACAATTCGATAAACACCGAATTGATGAACTTGCTTCACGTCATGGCCATACTATGTTGCGTTTGCTTCACTGTGAGTTAAACCGTATTGAAATGAGATGGTGCCAGATAAACAGATTTGTTGCTACAAATGATCGAACATTCAAACTTAAAGAAGTCCAGCTACTTTTACCGAAAGCACTTGCCGTGTGACATTGGTAGAGTGGACCAAACATGTAAAACATACTGAGAATTATAAAACATACTGGGATGGCTAACATTATTGTGGAACGAATTGCCTGTGATGTAACTCAGGTTCTTCAAATGAATACGCAGACTGCACAGAGTATAACTGAAGATCTCTAAACATCGACTTACTGTGTGCTTGAAAAACAAAAGCTCTTTTCAGAGCTAAAAAGTCCATTTCAGGACTAAAAAATCTTACGAAAGAGAAACTTCCCCCCCCCACCCCGCCGGGGGGATTAAAAATGTGTGCAACTCAGTAATGAATAAAAGCAATCCGTTGTCACACTATAGAATCATGTATCCTCTCCCTACTTTTGCTGAATCCTACGGTACCATAAAGTTTGCAATATTTACAATAGCTTGGTTAAATAGCATAACCGTGTTACACAGGAAAGCCACTGAAAATAATTGCAACATTTATATAGGCTTGACTGACTAACAAATCCGTGTGACACAAGAAAGAAAAAATGGAACTACAGCTCTTTGAATAACCACGCTAAAATAAATATCTAAATAAATATTCTTAGAGCGCTCTGTTTGCTCACTCAATCAAACCTGTGGAAGTATTGCAAGGCTATTCACGTGTTGGATATTGAAAAATAGGGAGAGGGCATTTACTTTTAAAAAATAGTTATTTAAAAATTAAATCAGGTTTTTTAAATAAAAAATTAATTTCAATAGCATTTTGAATAGTACACAAAAATAAAAGCCGTGAAGAATCGTATCCTACACTTGGTGTATACTTGGATATTTGAAATTTAAAATCCACGAAACCTCTTGCCTAATTTTATTGATTTACTAGCTTAATTTCAAAAACAGGGCAGAGATGGCAAGTAATAATGTGAAATGAATCCGACAATGGATTCAAAAGTTATGGTGGATACAGACAGACGGACAAAAGCAAAGGATGAAAATCCCACTCTGCTTTGCACCGCACGTCACTATATGTGAAAAAAGTTTGAAGGTGTTGAAGACCAACGGCAATATCAGGTGTAAAGAAATTATTTGTCAGTTTTAGAACAGCTGAGCGTGTAGGAATACGACCAAACGAAAATAGTTCGTAAAACGGCTCTCTAACTATTCCTCCAGTCAGAAGTTGAGTGCGGTTTTAGTATAGTGAATCACTAAGTTTCTTGTCAGTTGCCGTTCTTTGGTAGTAGATGCATGACGGGACTCCCGGTACAAAAATTCACCGATGCAAATTGCTTGGCCAATTCCCGAACAGTCCTCGAAGTAATGAAATTGGCCTCTCGTGGCGTCTATTTTGTCTACCCCCTAATATTGTTGTGATTCGGGCCGGATAGGTTACTGGCCCGGCATGAAACTAGTAGCTGCTTTCAACGATTTACCGCCAGAGGTCGCTGTCGTCAAGTAAGAGGAAGCACAAAGCATCATGGAGATCAAAATTGTTTAGCGTCAACTAAACCTAATTGATCACGATAAGAATACAAAATTAATCGCTTAAAATACATCATTAGTCAGATTAGGACATTTAAATAATTTGAACAAAGATCAGAACTGGCTACTGGCTTATCAAGTTTCATTTTTTTTTTCAATCCAACATTCAATTTTAAAATGGGGTGTCTTTACGAGTGGAGCTATAAGTATAACGCATGGTTTTGTGTTCCGAGAATCGTTCCGAGCGGCCGTTCAGGCTGAAGGTTCTTCGTGGTTCACGTCTGTTGTAACGAACTATATATACGGTTTTAATCGAACACAGAATAAGTTCTTCACTTCGGGTGTTGCCCACGCACAAGTATTTCGTCAGTTTCCGCAGGTATTGTCGCTGTTACCGTGGTTACCATGGTAACGATGCCGCCAGCCTGTCTTACGAGCACCTGACACGTTCTGCCGTCTGGTGTCGTTCATGAAAGCAGGTATTATTTTATAAGACGTTTGCAGAAAAGCATCACTACCTCGACCCTTGTATATAAAATAAGGTCCCCCCCCCCCTTTATTCTTTCTCTAGCTTCCATGCGTTAAATTCAACTAACTACGTCGTCATTGACAAACCGTATTTATACGGCTGTCTACAAAGCGTGCTGGCCGAAGCGACGTAAAAAGTCTTTGCCGGGTTTCCAACACGTCTTTCCACAACAATTTTGTTGTTTTTACTGCCCTACTTTTCGTAGTTTGGCAAAGATCGCCGTTTTGATAGAAAGAAAGTGGGAAAATAAACATACTTCAATTTATTTTTTTGCGTAATTACATACAGTAAAATTAACCAAGGCACACATTTTTCCTGTAAATAAATCACTCACAATTTATATTTCGACCGTCAGTATTGGGATGCCTTCTTCAGAACAAAGCAAATCACCTACACCTATACCCAAGTTCTAAAACTCGATCCACGAAGTAGTGTTAAGAATCAAAGTAAGACAGGTGATAAAGTAATTTTAATTCAGCTTAGTTTTGGTCGTAAAATGTGTACGGCAACACCCATGAAGATTTGCAATCTTAATTTTCCAGACTTTTTTACCTTAAAAATTCCCTCACGTTTGCGATGACTTTTCCAGGTTGTCTACAAACCTTGTGACTTTTCCACAGTGGCGTAACTCGGCAGTGTGTGGCCCGTGGGCAAACCTCTCCCTTGTGGTCACACCCCCCCCCCCCCACCCTCCCCCGAATCCTCCCGCCACAAACACATGCCTTAATTTGGAAGGATCGTAGACTATTTCTCCTTGTACATCACACAAATTATAGAGCCTTCCAATTTTATTACCCTGACAAACTAGTTCTATGCAAAATATTAAAAAAAAAAAACTACCAGAATGACTTATGCGCATAAAATACAATAAAACTAAAAATATTTTTTGTTTTTAATATAAAATAAGACAAAGGACATACAGTTAGTTTCTATTTCTCCTGTCGGTGCGGTCGCCTACACCAGTAATATTTTAGACCAACAAGTATCAACAAATATTTTTTTTTAATAGTTTTTACACGCACAAAAGGAAAAGTAAGGAAAAGTTATGCTATGGCGTCAATTTTCCTTTTTGAAGCTTGGTTTCTACGAGCCAAGCTTCTATAGGATACCAGCTAGCAAGGTTGGTGCTTGATGAATCCTTGTCAATGGATCACCGCAATACCTTATTTAGTCGACGCATGCGCAGACTTCGGTTGCTCTCCATGGCAACGAACGGGGACGAAGGTTGTGCTAAATGGTGGCAAAATGGCTAAACGGTAGGCGGAATAGTATTCACGTTTCGTTATAAATATTTCTTTTGCTTTAATCTGGAACACTTAATTTGTGTAATTCTAGCACGAACAACATTGATTTAAATTGTACCCTATTTAACAATTGTTTTATTAGTGGTCAATGTAGGCATGGATAAATAAATATTTGGTTTCCGTTCAGTGTTCATTCGTCTATTAGTGTCAGCAGCTGCTGTCCCGATACCTGAGGTGTGCGCCGCCACGGCCAAAAATAAAACGCCATGATGCTGTCGTCACGGGTAAGTTTCTTTTCTCGGCGCGCCACCGGCAATAATTCTTCAATCGTTTTAACGATTCCATGTAGTGCAAAGTGGCGTTAAAAGTTTGAAATGGAAGTAATTACTACCCGACAAAGACCATATATAGTCGTTAGTTATACGTTTGTTTTTAAGAACAATAAAAAGTCCTGAAAATTGTGATGTGCATTGATTACCACAGGGGCTCGTCACAAAATACGTAGAAGAGTATTTTTTGTTGTTGTTGCTGTTGTAGGTTTTTTTTCTGTGTGTGTTTGGATTTTTCGTCCCGCCAGCCTACACGTATTTTGTGACAAGCCCCTGAATTTCAAGTAATTGATTGATTGATTGATAGAGGGAGCTCGGAATTAATCAGATCATCCCCCCCCCCCCCCCACGTTACGGAACGGGAGGGACAATTTTGCTGAATAAATCCTATCGGAAATACCGAGGAAATGAACATAATAAAAATATTTTTCAACAAATGAACAGAAAAATTCAGTTGTTTTTCTACACACTTTTCGGGAACGCCACTGCCGTCGGTGAAAATTATTGAAAATCGCAACAATACAGCATGCATGGATCTGCAAATTTTTAACAATACTACGTGCATTAAACATATCATACAAAACCAAGGTTCACATATGACAGTTCTGTTCTTGTTTACGTTTGTTATAGTTGGCCCTGGAGCAAGACTTTAATAAGGGTATAAAATCCCTATTAAGGTTGAACGATTTTTCGATATTGCACGGTGTTTATTCGTGCTTATACCATGCGCCGTGGCTGTTTGCTGTGACGTGCATGTCACGTGACTGGGCTAGTCCACTCAGACGGCCAAACAGCCGTTGTTCTCGTTCATCATTGGCTGACTCATGGTGACGTCACGGCAAACAGCCATTGCGCGTGGTTTAAACTACACGAAACACAAGCAAATCACGTCCACGAAATTAAACTACCTGTTGTTGAAGACAGCAGCAATGATCTCCAGTCCCTCAACTTTTTTAAAGTCTCGACAGGTCCACCAAAACATGGTATACCGCTGTCATGGTAACCCGTGGAGTGACGCAGAAAGCAGTTGCAACGAACTATCGTTAGTTAGTTTTGTAATACGTACAGCACCAAACAAATTGTTTTCTCAACTTTTATCAGGCCCCAATTTTGTTTGGGTTACATCGCGATATATATTATGAAACGACTCGCCTCTGCATTCTCGCAGCTAGTATAGAGCAATGACACGACGTAGTATTATTGTATATAACTCTATGCTGGAGCCTTTATGGGTTAGCTGCAAGGGGCACTGCAGAGAGAAACAGAAGGGCGTCATACTGAAGCCGATGCTGTGGAAGAGTGATCTCTTTGACCTAACGCGCGCGATTTTTGTTGTTGGAGAAAACAATGTTATTTCAAGCCTAAGAAATCCGCTCTTCCGTTGTTTTTCCTCCATTTTTATGTAGTGCACCTTGTAGTTATGCCCTCCAAAATCCATAATGGTGCTAATATGGCGGCAAATGTCACTGTATAGCTAGAGATCATCTGAATTTCCAACATAGCGGCGGTTTTAACTCTGCCGGCTCGCAACGAAAACAGTCAAAGTGCTAGTTCAGAAGCGAGTGGGGAAATTATTTCGTCAGGAGGAATTATTTACCTTATCGCCACGGATTATAAAACTGCAAGCATTTACTCAAACGATGTCGGATTTAGCTAATCCACATAGCGTTGTTACCACGGCAACGATGTTTTTGTCATCACGCTTAAATTCGAGCTGCGAGGAAAATGTCAAAGGCGAGTCTTTATGTAAACGCGCCTTTAATCTAGCGGTGTGGATGTCTAAGGCCGACGACGGGGTTAGCCACGCTCTAACCTAACACAATTCTCAAATTTAACTTGTTAAATACGCTCCACCCCCCTCCCCCTCTCACTGTGTCGTCGACTCCTCTTAGCTCACGCTACCAAATTTTCTAAATTGTACATTCAAATTTCCAACAAAGTAAGCTCATAGGAGAACTACAATAGACGAGTACAAAACACCCTCCCCCACGTACCCACCCAACCCGACCCCACCTATTTCCATCCACCGTTTCACGCCATACAACCGGTAATCTTATCAACATCACACGCATGAAAACTTCTGTCTTGTGCGCCATCTTTCCTATTTTCATCACCTTTAGAAGTGAAGCTGCGAATTTGTGTCTCTTGACTTATTTCGCTGAGAAGTTCGGCAAAAAAAAAAAAAGCAAAACCCTCTCTATTTTTCCTTCTGTATATACCAAATCTAGTCTTCGATGGAACACAAAAGAACCTCCACTTGGTGTTGTGCAATCAAATAAAAAAAAAAAAGATGAGGGGTAAGAAAAAAAATCTATTTTTGTGCGCTTGCATGTGCGTAAGACTCGATGGGCTCCTCGGTGGTGTAGATATCTCCTAGCTAAAAGAGAAGATCCAGACAGGCTACGTGCGCTTGCAGGGTTCTTTTCTGTCGGGCAGAGGCATTCCTTTTGGTTGGAGGCTCTCACTCTGACAGATGCTGTTATTAAAGGGGGTGATTTATTGTGATCCAGAGGAACCTGTAACCATGGAAACGGTCCATGAGATGATGTCTGCTGCCTACCATGATGTGAGCGTGAGGGAGTGAGGGGGTGGGGCTTGAAGTATGCGTTTGGCGTTTGTACGTTCGGGGGCTCCAGCTGTAATCATCACGTCAAGGGAACGCGGCAAGGGAGGAGAAAAGGGCCATTTTCCCCGGAATAGGATGGGAGTGTGGTCGTCACGACGTCGTTGTCGTTGCTTGATTTCCAGGCTCTAAAAATCATCTTTTGTCACGGAGGGCTTGGTCGTCGACGTCATCGTGGCAGTCGTCTGGCTCCTCCATGCCATCTTTCGTCTCAAGTGAAGGGAATTTGTGGTTTGGCAACCATTCTTCTTCGATATGGACTTCCTGGACAAAGTTAACGACTCGGCAGAGGCTTGTTGCACACTTTAAAAACACGTTTTTTAAAATAATGCACATTTCTGACACACCTAGGAAACTTTTTTACACGTACTTAGTTCAGAAATACAAGAGGCTTTTTACAAATATCTAGAAATAAGAAGAAGACTTCGTGGAAAAAAGTTGAAAAACGCAAGAGCTTACAAATATCTACGAATATGAAGGAACCCCTGGATAACGACTCCCAAGGAAAAGTTGACCTTTCGGCAGAGGCACGTTGCCCACGGCAAAAAACATGTGTTTTAAGATAAACATATTTGAAAAATACATATACTCTTTTTTTTAGACGTTTTTAACTGAAAAACACACCGAAGCGCTTTACAAATATCGTGGATTGAGAAGAAACCTCCTCGATAAGAACTTTCCGGGCAAAGTTAGCCATTCGGCAGAGACTTGTTGCATACTGCAAAAATACGTGTTTTAAAATAAGCACATTTTAGACACATCTAGGAAACTTTTTATAGACGTTTTTACAGTTGAAAAACACAAGAGGCCTTTTACAAATATCTAGGAATAAAAAGATTAATAAGGACTTCCTGCACATAGTTAGCCATTCGGCAGAGGCATGTTGCACACTGTTAAAACATGTGTTTTAAGATAAACCTATTTGAACACACCTACACAAAAGTGGCCTTTGGTGTCAATTGGTCGTGGATTCAATTCCCCCCTGAGACAGTTTGACATTTAAGTCCAACGTAAATATGTTTGCATCCGTATTTATTTAACACTTATCGAGACCATTTGGCTTTTCATCCTGTTAGTCAAAGACGTGTAATGAAATGCTGTAGGCTACACCATTCTCTGACATGTGAAACTCCTGCACAACTTCTAGAACACTTTATTAATTTTCAGCCATTTTCTACAGTATCAATGCTCAATCCGTGAAAAACAACAAATCAAATATCCTAAAAATACCACACTTAAAAAAAAAAGGATAGAGAAAAACCACAACCTCATAGGCCTCACCTTGAATGAGGAATGGAAAGCGTAAGTTGATTATCCCACTTTTCCATATTAGGAATGTTTTTTTTCTACCACATTTAATGCTCTATCCTTATTTACTGTAACAGTGGAAAATTTTCCTCTATATAGGCCAAATTTTAACTTTTCAAACTTTTCTCTACAAATAATTTTTGTGACCATGAGTATCGTGGCACAGCGTAGACGAGGTCATTGTTCAAAACTAATCCCTTATGGTTATTTTCCTGTGGCAATGACAAAAATAATAGCCAGACCATTCCTTGCATTTAAAACAGTAAAGTATCACGAATTTCACCAAAACCGGGTTGGACACGCACGGAACACCGGCACAGAAATCGAATAAATTTTTTAAAAAATACGTGAGAAACGTGTTTAAATTTACATCAAATCGTCCATTTGACACATCTCAACCGCTCTTGTTGCAGTTGGGAATGTAAAACAGTGATAAGAATAATGAGATACGTTAACAGTGAATTCCCTCTTTAATTAGCAGAGTGTTTACAGCTTGAACACATTTTACAACCACCATTTTACTACAACCACTTCGCATTCTGAAACTGCAGGGCAAGTTCGTCGCCGGAAATAAAGTGGGGTGCGGTCAACCTCCGAAGTCCGTTTGGTACCGGCCCAGTTCCAAGGGATGTGACCGCACTGGCCACAATTAAGTCATAAACATCAACGGGGTTGACTAAAGACGGTTTGTCACAGAACCACACTGGGATTTAAATGTCGCCAACAGTGAGGACTTTCATAAACTCAGCGAAGAGCTCATCGCCGTGTCCAAAACTCGTCAACGTGTGATTATATAGTTTTCCGATTCTTTACTGTGACATCACCGATATCAAGTATCGACCGTGAGGCGGTTTTTTTTCTTCTTTTTTGCATTAATTCACCGCGATACCTAATATCCATAAAGGTTTGACGCTCGCTTTGGCAACAGCTTCCTTACATGTAGAAAGGATTAACGCTCGGTTTCACGTAGCATGCGAGCCACGTCGGCTAAGACCGTCCAAAACTGCCGCAAGGCGCGCGGAAAGCATGAACAACAAAGTGCGAACTACGCCACACTAGCAATGATTATCATGAATGATCAGCATAAGAACGTGGTAATTTTCTCATTATTCGATTTCCCGGTGTTGCAGCACTAAACGAACATTATTTTACGGTAACGGTGATTATCCTTGAAGTCTTCCAAAGATTTATTGCTACGTCAAAAGATCGGTTAATACAGTTTTAATGAGAATAGAAAATGCCGTAGCAGAATTTTGGTTCTTCTTCTGGTTGAAATTCATGAAATTAAACCTCTGGAGTTTTTGTTTCGACGTCGAGTGGACAAAGAGGTACGTAGCATTAAGGCATTGTAGTCCAACTTTGATGATTTGACTAGCCCAGACACGTGATGTGCACGTCACACCAAACAGCCATTGCGCGTGGTATAGTGTCAATTCAGTGGTTTTAGTTTAAAAACCGCGCATCACGCGTCACGAATACCTTTCACAGTTCAGTCCGCCTCCTGGAGCAGTTCTTTTGTGGCGTGTTCGCAGCTCGACTGGTGTCGGAATCGGAGGCTAATTAGATGAACGTTCATCAACAATGGTATAACGGCAACTGGCCAACGTGAAGCTAAATAACTTGTTGTTGTCAGTAACAATCAGTACACACGCGGAGTTTGGCGCAGTATTATTTTTTTT
>JAHWFP010231441.1:0-23717 GCA_023313725.1 Lithobius niger
AAGGATTTGTTTCCATTGTTTCAGTGAACTGGGTATCATATTATCGGAATGGTTGTCGTATCATGAAGATGGTTACCGTATCATCGACATGATTACCGTATCAAAAGCACAGTAACCGTATCATCGGCACGGTAACCGTATCATCGGCACGGTAACCGTATCATTAGCACAGGTGATCAAAAAATCAGCATGGGTCTACCAATCATTCATGGGCTCATCAAAACTCATCAAATCCATGAACCAGTGCAACATGAACGTTATCACACTGGGTTTCGGAAATGGTTATATAACAAACTCCATAAGTGCACAAACAATGCCACAGTCAGATGAACACTTTAATCTCAAAAAATCAGTGGAAAACAGTGAAAACAGAACAGTGCTAAAAATCCTAAAACTCAAGAAACAAGGTTTCAGCTATCATAAAACTGTACCTTGTATTTGGTCCAATTCCTGCGTCTCGTAAAAGTTTTAACGTTAAACGAAAAGGATAAAGATAAATCCTTAGCTCCTAGAAACACAAGATACGAGACAGGAGCCATTGCATACATGGTTAAGTTCGAACACAATCACACCTAGGTAAGCCTAGTAATGTATAACGAAACACAGTCAATTTTCAGAAAATTTTATTCACAGAAACTGTTACAAATATCGAATTCGAAAAATTCTCAATTGATACAGTATGATTTTACATTGGAAATTTTATGGCACATGACTTTAAAAGTATTTGATCAACGTTCACGATACATGTGCATACCTGAAAAAGGAAGTATTAAATCTTATTAAACACACTGTGGATCGTTACTTGTCTGGCTAATTTACTTCCACTATGTGACAAACGAAAAATAAAGCAGGCTAGAGCAGCATCGTTATGGGGACTGTAATTATCTGTGGTTTGTTCTCACATTTGGACAGTTGACAAGTTTTGGACATGGAAACGGTAGGGAACAATTTTCGTAGTCAGTTTGGTGCTCAAAACATAATGGAAAGTCATAGAATAAACAGCTGGCCTGTGGGGGATTACGGCTTGACATCTCACTGGGCTTACAGAATGGAAAGGTACCTGAAAAACTGGCAAACCATCTATCTGGTTCGGATCCAGGGAATTGCCATCCAATCCAGTCTCCACAACAGGCATGGATATTGGTTAGGTCATAGTTATGTCTTAGGAGAAGTCCAAACCCTATTTCACCCGGGTTTTCACAATGGAGCCAAGGAAACTTAACTCCAACAAGAGTTGATCCTGACGGTAAGGAATCAGGAATCAGACGAACAAGAAGGGTAACAAAGGGTAAACAAAGATGCCCATAACAATGGGCAACCGTAGGCAACAAACAAGACACAGCAAGGGGAGAAACTTATCAGCAATGAATTAGATGGACAGGAGGGAGTGACAGCAAGGGCAACAGCCCCAGAGGGAAATCTGCCTGAGATTCCCCCCCTCCCATCGAGGGCTGGTAAGCTTCCCCGCCGTACCCTTTCAATAATATAATAGGCTTGTTAACTGGTTACAGCAAAGAAAAAAAATTTCACGCACAAACAATCGGAAATGGACAAAAGTTAGAGGGATGACAAATGGCTTACATTTAAACCTTAAATGTGGACACGGTTTCTCCTCTCTTTGGCTGTGTCCCGTGTTGGCTTAGCATTTTCGAGTTGACAACACGGTCAATGTATTTGGGCTGAGAGAGAAATACCAAGCTCGTTTTCCTCGGGGTGGTACCCGAGATACAGAACGTTGAAGGTTTGGATGAACGTAAAGTAATTACTTATCTTCAGGGCCATCTCATCCATGAGGGATTCATCACCACAGGACAAACGGCCGTCAACATGAGCACATAGAAACAGGTACCTGTCACCCATGAACATTAGGAAGACGCACGGGTCGCTCTTGAGCTGACGTAAGCCACACTTCAGTAATGTGTCCCTAAGGTAGGAGCAAGCACCGGCCCGAAGATGGAAAACCGTATAACACCTTTAAGAGATGATAGACGACATCCCTCCCGGGGAAAGGGGGGACAGCCTGAAGGGGGCATGAGGTTTGCCTCCACATCAATTTTTGACTGGATATAGGCCCAGGCCACATTGCACGTTATTACCGAGTATGACTTAGCCGTAGCTAGATAGGATAGCCGCCCACTGGGAACGGTGATGGCATCCATCTTCGAAGATAGGCCTGGGTCCCGGTTGACACACCAGGTTGTGGGCCGCACCACGTGGGAGTACTGAATGGATGGAAGTGCATCCCGACAAAGCGGAGTTTGACGAGGCGTTGCGCGGCTGGCATTCGTTCTAAGCGGGAGTACCAGGATCGCATTCGTCTCGAAAAGGTTACCCCGTTGAGCGAAATATAGGGGTCGCTCTTTCATAGGGGTCCATGGGGTCGCTCGTTTGAATGGACATAAATGCCCCCCCCCCCCCGAGTATTGCTATTGTAATTGAACCGGAAGAGCATGCCCATAGAAATGAGGTTAACGCTTTCGTTAGGCACAAGGATGAAATCCTGCAATAGGACCGAATTCTTGTTGGGGATTCTGTCGGAGATTACGCCGACGATAGAGACGTCGCCAACACAATATCCAAGGGTAAAAGTCCCATTAGTCGTGAGCTCAACGCACATTTTGCGGTACTCACGGAGTTGCATGGGGTGGTCTATTCTATTTAGAATCGTCGTAGTCGTACCACTGTCTAGTCGGTATGGGCTTGGGGAAACCCACAATGTTCATCGTCAAGGCTGTGGCTGTAAGCCACCACACTTTCCATCGGGAGACATTAGGAAAATTATAAAGTATGCAGGATATAATACTTAAGCAAGAAAGAGGGCTGAGAAGCAGCCAAGTGGAGCGACACGGACAACGCTAAGCTAGGCATACGGACTAAGTTAGGCAAAGTCGTGGCGGAAATTCCGCAAAAATCCAAGAATGGTTGAGTACATTTGTTAAAACACCTTGGAGGGTGCTTAGAGATTAAAAATATTGCACCCAGACGACGGGCGGTGAAGAGATATTCAAGTTGACGAAAACCGTAAAGATGTGATATCCACCTAAACAGGGAAAAATAGGCCAAGGGCTGGGAAATGAAAAGAAAGGATCTCATTGTATGAGGTGGAAGGACAGAGCCTTCCAAACGGAATATCCATAGGAGAGACGATTGATATCCCAGTTCAAGAGCAAAGTCACTTGGCATAATCTCAGTGAAAACTGGAAAAAAAAGGGTTAGACAATTCAAACTACTCAAAACAAGAAGTGAACTTCATAAACACAAGCAAGCTAGAGCAGCATCGTTATGGGGACTGTAATTCTTTGTGGTTTATTCTCACATTTGGACAGTTGACAGGTTTTGGATATGGAAACAGCAGGGAACAATTTACTTAGTCAGTTTGGCGCTCAAAATAAAAAGGCAAGTCATAAAATAAACCGCTGGCCTGTGAAGTATTAGGGCTTGAAATCTCACTGGGTTTATAGAATGGAAACGGTATAATTTACAGTTTTTTGGGCTTCTATGGCTGGAGAACAGGCAAACTATTCATCTGGTTCGGATCCAGGGAATTCCCAATCCAGTATCCAATCCAATCCAATCCAGTATTCACAAAAGGCATGGCTATTTGTTACGTCATAGTTATGTCTTAGGAGAAGTCCAAACTTTATTTCACCCGGGTTTTCACAATATAAAGGCCAAGGAAACTTAACCTCAACAAGAGTTGATCGTGACGGTAAGGAATCAGGAATCAGAAGAACAAGTAGGGCAACAAAGGGAAAACAAACCTGCCCATAACAATGGGCAACCGTAGGCAACAAACAAGACATAGCAAGGGGAGTAGCCAGGGAAGAAACTTATCAGCACTGAATTAGATGGACAGAAGGGAGTGACAGCAAGGGCATGAGCCCCAGAGGTAAATTTACCTGACAATTTTTACTTCAGGCAACCTTAATGCAATTAAAGGGTAATATTTTTTTATCCGAAGACGTTTTTCCCTGCGTTTTAGTCAGAAAGTTTACTTCAGCAATGGCCAGTTAATTAAAAGTACTACATTAAAATTTAATTAAAGGTATAGATAGTTAACATGACGTCGTCAGTACTGTGCCTCTTTGTTGAAAAGAGAGTTCGAATCATTACTTATACTGACAATTCCGTTTGACAGAGATACAAACAAACAAAAGAAATAAGATTATCGAGATTCCCACTGTGGACGCACAAACAAAAGAAATAAGAATTAAGACTGAGAATCTCGGAAATCTGGTGACACACACAGAAACAAACAAATATTACGATCTTAGTTACATGCCTAATTTTAGCTTTTGTTTAGCTGACGACATTCACGTCTATAGCTCAGTGCACTTGGCTCCAGCTTCATTCTCTATAATTGCTATCAGATGTGGTGCTATCCTAATACTCAGTACACATACGTAGTCCAACTCTCAGCCAATCAGCTCTCTTCTAAACTACATCATTGAATTGCACAACACCTGCTCAACAATAGAATAGGATGCAGGTTCCCCCATAAATAGAGCCACACTGGTGAATATTCCTCTCTCTCCTAATTTGCTTGGACCTCAAAGGCCACCAGTCTCTGAGCCTTCAGGAGCAGAACCCAGCAGCAGCAATTTATCAGAGTTGAACTTTCATCGATTTGGATTTAGCCGATTTTTAAATCAGCTTTCCTCTTTTAGAGACTAAGTCAACTCCATTGTTGAGGAAGGACGCATCTTGTATAAGATTCACCCTCGCTCATTTCCCCTTGGTCCCTTAGTTAATAGGAGTGCTTTTAAATCTATATAACTATATATAACTATAATCTATATATATAAGATCGTAATATTTGTTTGCTTCTGTGTCGGCAGATAACCAAGATTCCCACTCCTAATCCTATTAGAGTCGCAGTGGGAATCTCGATAATCCTAATTCTAGTGTGCCTGGCAAACGGAATTGTCTGTGTAAGTAATGATTCGAACTCTCTTTTCAACAAAGAGACACAGTACTGATGACGTCATGTTTTTTCCAGTCACAATATTATCATGCAAACGGGATCTAGGTCTCTATGTCTCTTAACCCTGGACCTAACTAAATCTAATGAAAGCTTGGACGACTGCTAATGGGAAATCACATGTGTGTGTGTGTGCGAGTATCAGCAGTGGGAATCTCGATAATCCGTATTCGATTAACATCCGTAGTGGGAATCTCGATAATCTTTATTCTGTTAAATATTTTCATGCAACTAAGTTCTAAGCCTCTATGTCTCTTAACCCTGGACACAACTAAATGTAATGAAATCGTGGGCGACTATTAATGGGAAAATTACAGTATTTTCATGCAAACAGGAAATCACAACAATGCTCTAAAAAACCGGCCATTTATGGGATGCTGCCATAGTTTAATATTAATGAGAATTAACGAGATTTTAAGAGGGAGTTGTATAACCCTAAATAACTACATTAAACTATTTTGGACCAAGAATCTTGTGTGGGTACCCTGCTTTTGCTCAGTGAATACTTTTATGTGCTGTTGTTAAAATTGTTGCATTAGTGCCCCGGTACGATTATTATAACCGTACCTCTGTGTATCTACGTAAGGCCTTACAATTAAAGATTTACAAGAGATTTACTGTTGGGTTTGGTAGGGGGGGGGTTGGCTCCTCGTAGCTGGCGGGGAGGATGGGTACCACTGGTACTTTTCGACAGTAATCCACATTAATTTTTTTCAGTTGTAAATAGCACTGTACTCTAAAAGTCACAAGTTGTTAATACCACAACTTTCGTAGCTTCAACAATTAAAAAAACGTTCAGAAAAAGTTGTATAACTTTATTTCTGCCATGAAATCGTGCTCTTAAATAAAAAACACTTTTAGTGCTTGTTGTAGCAAACTGAAGATTGATCGGATTATTACAGGTATTAAACAAAACAAAAACAAAGTATGCTTGTGCTAGGATATATTTGTGACATATTTAGTAGATTTTGTTTAAGTATTCCTTTTGGTTTCAAGTTCTTTAGAACATAAAATGTCTAAGAAGTAAGAACCAGGCTCAAACGTCTCATTATTAGTGCTTGTCGTATGGGGTCAAGATATAACTTAGTTGGGCCGGTTTGGTCTTTGAAGTAAAAGGAACAGAACGTGTAGGTGTCCTTCGTGATACATTAAAACCTTTCCAGCGGCAAGCAAAACCCATCGTTTGCATTTCACGGAAAAATTTGTCGGGAAATCTGTTTGAAATTCACGTTTTTATATGATTTGTGTGAATATCTACTAACGCTGGTGCATTTACCGTGCGCGCAGTGTTTGCTTGCCACTAAATTGCTGATCTAGGCATTGAGTTGTTTGTACAAGTGGTTCATTCGTTGGCCGTTGTGTGCCGCTAATGTTCAGGCGTGGATGTGTGGCTTTCGCGAAGTGGCAGCGGGAAGTCCCCTACCCAATCATTTGTCCAAAGTGAAATTATTTATGAATTTAAATGATGAAAAAGCTTTTTAGAAATTCTGAAAAATTGTTGCTTTGAACCGAACGAAGTACAGAATGGAGCAATACATCCTTAGTAGTGCTAAAATATTACCTCCATTGTGTTCATCGTTTATTGGTTAAGGGTTCCACTTTTTACCTCTATTAAAACACGCATAAAAGGATTACAGTTATCATGACTTATTACCGACCGATTCGAAAAAAAATATGTGCAACATCTAAAAGTCTTGCTAAGAAATTCAACCAAGTACGCTCACCTTACGAGTCGTTATGATTTTTTTCTGTTTGCAGAGTGGGTGTAGTTACAATCAGTGGCCTGTCCCTTCTTCGTCCCAAAGGACAACCGTGTGCGAAAGGAACCACCAAGGTGTGTAGTGGTTTGGGGGAATGCGTTGATCCTTTCATAGGGAAAATGGACACCATGGAGAAGGAGGAAAAGGAATATGAAGAAGAAATTGCAAGTCGAAACGCTAATGACTCCACATTCAACACCCTCGTTACAGTTTTAATATTCCTTGCTATCGTACTCGTTTGTTTGATCTGCGTCGCTCTAGTATGTTGGCTGAAGTCCTCTGAACAAGTGATTGGTCATAGAATTGTGCAGCGGTTTAAAAAACGAGAACAAGGTAATAACGACTACTGCATCTGTGAAATTAAGTAAAATAAAGATCATTCACACAATGCTTTTATGTTTATTATTTCCCATTATTTGGCTGTTGTTTACCTAAAACAGTTTCTATCCTACCGATCATCATCCCATGTGCCAAATGTTGCACGATTTGGTTCTCTAAGAATGTCGCTTACAATATAAAAACCAAATTAGAAGCTGTTTTACGTGGAAGTTTCTTTAGCCTTGTCTTGGGCTATACAGAAGAAAACTGTGACATCTAGAACACTGGTTCATTAATTATAAGAGTTACCATGTCAACTTTGGTAAACTCTGACGTCGTCCAGACAGATACTCTAATGGTCACGGCACCGAGTGCTAAAAACCTCCTGCTTGCCCTGAAATTCGTTTTTATGTAGGTAGGAGGCAGGAGTGAGCCTGATATGGCGGCCATCTACTACCCTGTGGACTGAAGAGTAGCTGTGGTCAAACTGGCAGGGCTTAGAATGCGTTATCCCTTAAGATGCTCAATTCTACACACAGCCGCGGATTACTGTTTGGCTATTGCTGTTTTTGTTTTTCTTAAGGGAGCAAAACCAAAAAGGGTTATCTGCCCCACTGTAGATGGCAAGAGGGAATTTAACTGGCAAATTCCAAGCGGAAAATCCACTATCTTTCATATGTTACAATTGACATGAACACGAGACACCACAGGGCCCTTCACGCACTTTATTGTTTGGCTAAAATGTTTGTCCAACAATTGTTAGGCCATTTATTATGATCAGTTCAACTTAGCTTGTAGAATGTGTAGCGCCCAAAATCAAACCTGGCGTAAAACATGACACCAAGTTTCCAAAAAGGGTCCGCCTTAAATAGTAGTGACGTCAAGAAACCAAGGAAAGTCTATCAGGCCCTAATAACTACCTAACTTGGTGCGCTGCAAGTTAAAGTTAAGTTTAATTTCTTTGAGCCAGTTAAAATTATCTGCAAATATAAATAATTGAGGTGCTCACCCATGCAATACTAAAAGAATTTATATCGCCGTTCCAATTTTTTTTTTACCAAATTTGGCCAGCTAGTAGATAAGTATGGAAGGTATATTTATGCCAAAATTTGGACAATTCTGAGCAAGAGAATTCTGAGGACTCTTCAGTCCACAGGGTATGGTGGATGGCCGCCAGGTCAGGCTCACTCCCGCCTCCGACAACCGTTCACTTGTTGTTGTTCTTGTTCTGCTACCGTTGCAGAAAAAAACTCTGCACCTACCTAAAATCTGAAGCATGATCTAAGGCGGAAATTTCGTTCTCCTTCAATTGAAAGGAGACCACCAATTGAAAAAGATATCACTTTTTTCAATTGGTAGAGCCATTCCTGAGCTACGTGACCCTGAACGACCAGTTTCATTGTTCCACCCATAGTAATTAGTATAGGGGACAATGCC
This sequence comes from Lithobius niger, assembly GCA_023313725.1. Taxonomy (NCBI): domain Eukaryota; kingdom Metazoa; phylum Arthropoda; class Chilopoda; order Lithobiomorpha; family Lithobiidae; genus Lithobius; species Lithobius niger. Next base: position 8,497 of record JAHWFP010231441.1, read on the forward strand.
AATAAGCAAATGCTAGCCGCAAGGCATAGAAAGAAGAATAAAGAAAAGGTAGCAATGCCGGTGAGCCAACAATTATTCACTCGTACTTTCAGGAAACGTGAAGAAGAATGGCTTGCCATTAAACACGCGTCTACAGCGACTACCTAGTTGCATCCGGTCTTCTGTATAGTTCCGCTTCTACCAATGGTGAGATGCACACCTCTATCACGCATTGCAACAGCTATCTCTATTATATAATCTAAAAACAGTAACCATCAGAATTAGCGGTTAAAAATGTGTTACCTTTTTAGTTTATTTTACATTTTAGACGTAATTGCCAGCTTTTAGACCTAATTTTTAACTGCAGACTATTGATTTTTGCAACCTATTGATTTACAGGCTATTGATTTGCAACTTATTGATTTGCAATCTATTGATTTGCAGCCTATTGATTTGCAGCCTACTGATTTGCAACCTATTGATTTGCAGCCTATTGATTTTTTCAACACGGTGCGCGACGTGGCACACAGTTACAGCGTTACGACGTAACGTGCAACGTAGCTTATATAAATCACTTCCGACGGGTGAGATGCTGTTGATGAAGAGCTACTTGACGTTGCCGTGGTAATGTGATTTTACGCCTAATTTTCAATTTTTTAGGCGTAAATTTTTTAACTGCAGTTTTAATTTCGTAAGTAGCAGATAGGCCTAATGGGGAATTTTGTTCGGCGGTAAGCCTATTCATTCATGCAACAATGCGACGAGACTATTTTAAACGAAGCTAAAATGCTTTTATTTTTACTGCTGCATGTTATCCTTAGGATTTCAATTCGACGATCATATGTTATTATTGAATTTAGTTCGTTGAAGAATTCTATTAGCTTTAAGTAAGTAACGATGTTTTGATTTGCCATGTTATTTAACTAACTTTTGACATTGAATCTAACGTTGTAAACAATGGTCGTCTCTATCTGGTACCATTGCGAAGTTGAAAAAAGCTACGGACGGACGGACAAAGTGTTCTGGTAGGGCTGTACTGAAGACAAAAAGGTACGCGGATTACAAACAAAAAAGAGTTATATGATTGAAGTTTTATTTTAATTGTTGAAAGGGACACGCAAAAAAATTAAGATTTTTTATTTAAATAATCAAATGTACAATTGAGAAAACTGATCCTATTTAAGTGCTGTTTTGCTTTAAGAATAATTTAGTTCGTAAATCACAACAGCACTTAAACTAATGTAATTTTCTCAATTCTACATTTTATTATTTAAATTAAAATCCAAAATTGTTATCCTTGTCTCTTTTAATAAGTAAAGTGAACTAATATATAACCTTTTCTTTACGGCACACTTGATGCTTTTGTTTGTAATGCTATGTATTGCATAAATGTCAATGCCTGACCAGTGGATTATACAGTGTAATAAACTCGTTGTACAGTAACAACGGTATTGATTTTGTGGCGAACATTTTATGAGAGTGCGTATATGAGACGAAAACATTACGTCGAGTACTGTTATCAGTATAGTCATGTGAAGTGTTAGTTCATTAGTATCGTGTACTTTATTTAATGATAATGCGTGGGAGTTCCAAATAATTGTGCGCAAAAGCCTGTCAATGAAACACTAAAAAATACTAAAATAACTTAACTATACGTGAAGATTGAGTATACTATATATTTACTCATATTTACTCTTAACACACGCTCGCAGGCGTTCACTTTTATGGAGTTTTAGTAGAGTGGAGTAGTAAAAGAAATTAAAGAAGAGGGCGATACACCATATTTGCTGGTTATTATAAGGTTAACCTTGGCAGCCTTTGCTTGGTTTAATGATATCATTGCGTTTAGGGCCAACTCATTTTTGACCCTTTCTCTTATACCAGTTTTAATTTTGGGTGGATATTACAACTTTCATAGAGGCACAAAAAGTCAATTCAGTGTCAAGCATAAAAGATATATTGGATTGAAAGAATTTGTTAAGTCTTCACCTGAATATATCCTGGCCAAATTGTTTTTGCGTTTGCTAAATATTTCCTTTATGTAACGTGTCCTAGCTACCTTTTATAGCCGTATCGTATGGGTGAGCGGTAGGACTTCGGACTTTGGCCTTAAAAGATAAGGCCCAGTTCCCCGCTCCGGCAGTTTGATATTGAAGGCCAAAAGGCAACCGAAATAGAAATGCATCTGTATTTATTTATCAATTAATAACCGAGTCCACTTGGTTTCCGTCATGAAATGCTCTCGCCTTTGAAATTAAGGCCTTGGTAACTGACCTACATACCCTGTGTCAGAGGCGCAGCGCTAAAGCTGTGGTGTCCACGACCATTACGCATTTTTACTGAGGTCTAAACACTATCTTCTGGCCCTTGTATCTGGTTGGTGGTTAGTGGTTTCAAAAGTGCGTTCGGCCTAAGCCCTCTGGTAGGTTGCCATTGTACTGTTGGCTCTCGTATGAATGGTGTTTACTGGGCAGGGCAAGGTTAGTTCCCTCCAAATGTGTGTGTGCAACAACTGTAACACAGCGTACAATTTTTGTTAACCAAGTGGCACGTGGATGCTTGTAGCAAATGACATGAGTTATATTTTACTGGTCCGTTACTCTATTTATTGGAATCATATGACATTAGCAGCTCGCTTAGTCTCTAATTTTGCTGCACAACTCTGCACTCGACATGTTCGTCTGCCCTCGACTAATCTTCCTTTCAATAATTATGTTGGATCGTAATTAGTTCATAAAAACTTATATAAAACCTTACGTTGCGCATTACCACACTGATAGGCCTTCAAGTCTCGCCTGGACTTGGTATCCTGGTAGTATAGTTCGTTTTGTCTAGTAATGGTCGCCCAACTTGCCTAGAATGGCGGCATACTAAACAACTGCAGTTAGGACTTTTGTTATTTACTTAGCCTAATATCCAGCTTGTAGAAAAAGGACGTAGAAGAAGATACGTTACATATACGTAGGGGGTACGAATATATATAGTGTTTTGAGTGTAGCATACAAAATAGAGTGAGGCTTTTACAAAAGGAAACAAAGTCGCTTCAACAAGCGGTAAGTAGTCGAGTACATTGTTGTGGTTCTTGCAAGATAGAAAATAGATACAACAACTGGATCTCCAATAAACGAGTTACAGCATAGTTGTATTAGCTCTGGCCAGAGACTTCAAAGGGAAGAATGTTGTGCTGTCAGTTATTGTTATGACTTTGTATTGTTGAGATACGTAAATACTGTTCTGTATTAAAAAGTGACCAATGGTGCTGATAACCCACGAAGCAAAGGAAGCCAGTTAGGTTGGGTTGCCAATTACGGGAAGCTTGGGAATTTATCCCCCACAGAACCCCTCCCCTTTCCTTGATAATTTCGTAATGGGGTATCTGCCACCTGTCACATCTCCATGCATAAATGCAAATTAGATATGTGGGAATGTTTACACGTGCTCGGCATGCCCCTTTAAATGTGAACCCTCTCCCACGCTTACGACTCCCTTTTAACTTTCATGGGGGTAGGAACGCTAATCCCCATTGCTGTTCCGTCTGAGTGGAGAATAATAAGTTTCAATTATGTTACATTGTCGTCCGAGGCAGAGCTCATGGCCTTGACTGAGTGTGCCAAGGACTTACGTTGGGTGCACCATATACTTATTGAATTTGGTTAGACTAACTTGTCCAAAGGCCCTTGCGCCTTATATTCCGACAGCCAGTCCAGCATTGACATAGTTCAAAGTTTGGCTTGCAGTACACGCACCATTTCCTTTCCCAATTTAACCTGACACCACAAATTCAGTAATTCCTGCGTTAACGTTACGTAATTTGAGTCTGGCCTGGTCCACTATACTTCACCTAACTTGATTACACTACTTGTTGAGCAAATTTTTTGCGTTCAGACTAACCTGAGTTTACGTGCTTTTCATTTAAAATCCGTAATTTTCAGGTACCTTAACAATTTCTAACCGAATTAACTTTTCCATACTTTTCACATGTTATAATCTTTCCATGTTATTTAACGTTACATAGGTCTTAGATAAGCCCCATGTTTTTGCCCTCTTTTATTACGTATTATTTTCAACAAGTTGCCTGTTTATTTTTCCCTTTCTACACTTCCTACTCAGGCGTTACATGCGATCGGCGATTATCTCCTTCCTTACGTCGTTAGCAAGGGAGGGGGAGGGTGTTTATGTGGGAGTATTTACACGTGCTCTGGACGTTCCTTCAAATGTGAACCTTCTCCCATGCTTACGACTCCCTTTTAACTTCCATGGGGGTAGAACTCTAATCCCGATCGCTGTTCCCTCTGAGTGGAGAATAATAAGTTTCAATCTGATTGTTATATTGTCGAACAGAACCTTAAGTGCATTAACAATGTTTTTCTCTCTCTAAAAGCCTTCGGCCGAAGCAAATCATTACACCTTGTGAGTCTATTGTTGTCGTTCACTTTAGTACACTCTTGCATTGCTCGTATTGCAGACGTGTGTACTTGTAACTACTTTCCTTACCCAATATTGTTGTTAGCTTGACCGATTTACTGCTTTTTCGCATTGTTTATATTGTTGTCCTTTGTACAATAACATCAATTACCCCGCTATTGCGAACCTCTTCTCCCTCGTCACCATACCTTTTTTCTCCTTCGCCGTTCACCGTGGAAAGACGTTTTGTGGGATGCACCTTGCTGCTACGTGACCGCCACATTGTTTCTTAGGTAAGATAGGCCCAACAGATTTCTTGATAATCTGTGAAGACCAACTCCAAAAAGGTTCATGGTAAAAAACATGTAGTACATTCCTACAGGATGCAGCACTGTCACGGACATTTTAACCATATTTAAGAAGATTGCTGCCGAAGGCTTTTAGAGAGAGAGAGATATTGTTAATGCACTTAAGGTTCTGTTCGACAATATAACAATCAGATTGAAACTTATTATTCTCTACTCAGAGGGAACAGGAATGGGGATTAGAGTTCCTACCCCCATGGAAGTTAAAAGTGAGTGGGTTCACATTTGAAGGAACGTGCAGAGCACGTGTAAATACTCCCACATAAAGACCCCCCCCCTCCCTTGCTGACGTCCGAATGGGAATTAATCCATATGTGTTACGTTGTGGAAAGAGTGAAGAGTCGTCGAAGGGAAGCAACAGCGAAGTTAACTGATTTCCCCTTACGGAGGACAATAAAAGCATTTTGGACCACCATCGTTCTGCATTTCTGCTCCACTTTCCTTGCTACATCCTTGTCTTTATAACGTGCGGACTGCTAAGCTGACCCCTCCGACATGTACATGACAGATACAGGAACATGGATCGTCACGCTCTGCCACCTTATGTGTAGTCATCCGCTAAACATCCGATTTCCCGATTCTCCCCTCGGCCCTAACAGACCAAAAAGGGAACCGAGCCCTCAGAACTTAGCGACCAACTGTACGAGTTAACATGCCGGCTGACGGAAGTGAAATCCCATCCATATTACGTCAGTGACTCCCGACATGAAACACGATAATTTGAAAAAAAATCTGGTGAAATAAGTCAACAAATAAAACATTAGTATTAGTTTTAAAGGGACTTAAAGCAAAGTAAAAACAGTTTCACTGTTTAAAAATATTAAGTGCTTGGGTTAATTAATTTTAAGGGAACTTAAACTCAACATTCTCTAATTACTACCCACATTTGTTAGAAAAAATTTCCACTGACCAAGGTGGACTATTGTTTTACATATTAAGAAAAAAAAGGTTAAACTTCAGGAGGTAGGCCCCTTAAACGATTGGACCTATAACAGGTAGAGGCACTAGCTGCGGTCAGGAGGGACTTTGTTAATTTTCGTGCTAGTTTAGGGACTCACTAGTCACTAGTAAAGAGGTCTCTGCGAGTGACGTTTGTAGCCGGAGAGAGACCTCGAACACAGGCCATTCAGAGTTGCGGTGGTTCCAGGTAACCTCTGTACCACTGGAGCTTTGGCCCATTACTGAGTACTCGGGTTGACGTACATGCTGGTTGATTACTGGCAAGCACGTGACATGCTCGCCACTACCTTCGGTAGATTGGTTGGAGACGGGTAGAAGCTGTGGGTCCATTTGACCCCATCGTGTCATCACTTGACGGAAATAAGTGTCTCCAATGATGAACCACTGATCGTGTTCTCATCTCCCCCCCCCTCCAGAAAGGGAAGTTCGTGAGGAATTGGACCCACCTGAACGTTCCGTAGTGCCCACACTACTTCAAGATCCCCCAGTAGGGTTTTGAAGGGCTTGGCATTGCTATCTGAGTCACGAGAGCTCGTCTCTTCATTTCCTGAGATGATATCACAAAGAAGAACGATCTGGTTAAAATAAGTGATTCCAGTGACGTCCACTAAGAAAGTGACATCAGTCGAATGGCTTACACCAGTATAGGGTCAAATAGTCTGTAGGCCTTCCTGTCTTCGTCGTTACCTTATATATGCGAGGGGCTCCAGTGAGTCTCAATTTGCTGACCCGGAGCATTGGATGCAAGGACGTATACAAAGACACCCGAATCGTTTCAGGCATGCAGCACTAGGGATATGACCTGCTCATGCGTGCAATGGTGACGTATTATCTGGCAAGGCTTTTGGTGGCCAATCTATTATGCAGGAAGGTAGCCTCCAAAGAGGCGAAACTCCAAAAAAAATCGGGTAGTTGGGCATCTACAAGAATGGCCCTAGTTGTTTTTTTTTTAACTGTAATTTAATCGCTCCGATACTCATTTGTTTCTGGCGTTCTCATTACAATCCAACATAATTATTGAAAGGAAGATTAGTCGAGGGCAGACGAGCATGTCGAGTGCAGAGTTGTACAGTAAAATTAGAGACTGAGCTAGTTGCTAATGTCATATGAATCCAATAAATAGAATAATGGACCAGTAAAATATGATTCACTTCATTTGCTACAAGCATCCATGTGCCTGTTGGTTAACAAAAATTGTACGCTGTGTCACAGTTGTTGTCTATACAATACATTCGTAAGGCATGTAGGGATCTAACTATACCCTGCCCCATAAACACCATTCATACGAGGGCCAACAGTAAAATGGCAACCTGCCAGAGGGCTTAGACCGTTCGCAGTTTAGAGGCCACTAACCACCAACCAGATACAAGAACCAGAAGATAATTAAGACCTCAGTAAAAATGCGTAATAGTCACAGACGCCGCAGCTTGCAACACTGCGCCGCTATCTAACCACATCAACAAACTGATAGTGTCAACCATTCCAGCCTGGTCTGGTTCCCACATACGCCATAACAGTGGGGCTGATTGAATCTGCAAAATTAGGACAGACTCAATATTGACATTTGTGGGTTAGGTTTATTGATTTGGGGCAATGTATCCATTCAAAATTGGAGCTGCTTAACCCTCTGTCGCATAGGCTAGCACTGTACCTATTGCGGCACTGTACCACTTCTCGGTCAAAAATCAGTGTCCTATACGCAGCGCAAGCTTTATGAAGGGTCACTGGAGATCCTGAGCAAAACATGCAAGTACTGCCCAGTAGTTAGCTTTGTCGTCTCCAGATCAAGAGAATGCAGGTTCGAATTCCACTACTGACACAAATAACATATGACTTAAATAAAAAAAAACTACCTGGTTAATTCATGTCATGTAGGGTTAATGCATAATTAAAATGGACTCAAGTATGGGTTAGGTTCTCGTAAGATATGGTAACTGCACTAACATAATCTAAATAGGGCTTGATAACAAAGCAGTTCGAGCTGGTAGACAAACAATGCGAATCAATTGTAATATTGATGTTTGATAAATACAGCCTGAACTATGAACTTAAGGCTGTTCGTAAAAAATTTTTTTTAGAAAGTTGCATTACCCTTGATTATATTCTAAATTTCAATTGTTTATCGGATTAAATTTAGACCCTGCACATTGTAAGGGTCTTTTTTGCATAAAAATGTATAGGAAAAAACACCGTTTTTACTATAAGAAACATATAAACTCTTTAGTACAGATGTTTAAAATTATTTATACATAGTTTTGCTCATGCCAGTGTTCATTATAACATTTAGTACCAATTTTGTTGACACTACAGTATTTAGAAATCTTTCTTGAATTACTGTATATGAATCTTAACGCGATTCTTCATGATGCTGTGATCGATGCGTTGTGTCTCTTCTCGCCAATTACTTTTTGTGACACCCTTGTTACTTCTTTAACTGTGCACCACTCCACCACTTGTGAGCTGCTTTTAACATCCGGAGCAAAAAACTGTGTTGCCACTATGGACAAAAGTTCTGTATTTGTAAGCTTCTGTACCAGCTTGGATTTATGGACAGAATCGGTTTCATTCCACTTAATCGTCAGATGCCACTTCTTAGCTTTGAGAGCAAGTGCTGGAACTCTAAGCAGTCGACCGGAGACAGATGTTGTGCCTTTGTATGCACTGTAATATTAACTGAATTGATACGATCGTGTTTCAGGATGGAGGCTAATTGTGCTAGAAGTATGTTTTCTGGATGCAGTGCGGCACAACTTCATTTGCTTGCCTATCTTCAATTTTGTCTTTTCTCGTCATTGGGTAGAAAAGAATGAAAGGGTCCTCTATGGTGAGTTCGTATTGTTTGACCAAGAACTACATCATTGCACTCACTTTAACGATGTATGCAGGTTAAAACCTTTGCTACATTCACGGTACATGCTTTTAGGCGACAGATGCCACATGTTGTTGTTAGCCATCTTCTATGCAAGGACCAATCGTGAGAAGCTTCAGATCTTATCAAAATTTTTGACATTAGTGAGAAATGAGTCACCGTAGATATTTTTGGTCAATTAAGATGTCCTTCTAAATATCATCGGGGATTTCTTCACAAGGCTGAGAATAGAACGGGAGAAACATTTGTATCCAAGAATAGGCATTTCTAGAACGTTTCGTAAGACCGTTCCTAGAGACCCAAAAGAATGTATTCGTCCGCACGAAGGACTGTCAAGATCAATAAGGATCAGTATTCTTGACCGTCCTAGGTCCAAAGCTAATACATGCCTCAAGACTCTAGAGAAGATCTTGCCAAACGTTCTGGAATTGCCAATTCTGGGATGCAATGGTTTCTTCCTTCTTCAGCATCGTGAAGAAATCTCTGATATTTGGAAGGACCTCTCAATCAACCAAAAATAGCTACTGAGATTGATTTCTGCTCGAATATAAAAAAGTTGACCGAGATCTAGAGCTTCTCACGATTGGTCCTAGCAGATGGCTAAATACAACATGTGTCATCTGTCACCTGTATGTGTGTACTGTGAATGCAGCAATTGCATTTTACGGCAACCCAGCAGAATCATCAGTACAACAGCTTAGAAAAATAACAAAGGGAAAAAAGGTCTCATGTCTGAACGCTACCCTGAAAGCTTCATTGAACTGCCAACCAATTTCCTTGGTATTGACTATTGAGTTGTATTATGCAGGAGTCTTGACAAGTAATGGATTCCACAATCAAAAGGCTAAAATACAGTATTGGTAACCCCAATATGTAATTTAATATGAGGAGAGGTGTGATGAATAAATAACATGGGACCAAAAGCAAAGCCTTTAGTTCAGTATATACCATGATATAAAATCGAACAGCTAATTTTAATTTTAGGATATACGTCAAAACAACGTAGAATTAACAGTTCTTGCCAAAACAGTGCGGTCATAACAGCGAGACGACAAAACAGCACACGACTCAGCTAGAGCTTCACAATTTGTAAACTCAACTAAGGCCTGATGGGGGAATCTGATGGGGGATGCTGGGATTGGAGGCTGGAGAGACAAGAAAACAATAAAACTGGCTACTCTCGTTACAATGAACGTTTTACAACTTAACTGCCCCCACCACACCTATATCATCCTTAGTGATTTGTGTGCATAAAAAAATTACTATTGCCGACTTGAGATGTAAATGGGTTGCTTTTTTTACAGCAGCAACCTTAAAAGCGTTTTTAAAAGTCCTGATTTTCATGTGATGATAGATCAGTCAGTAAATTCTTTATTTATACATGGAAGAAGTTATGATGATAGTTAAAAAGACTTGTCAATAAGAAAAAGTAAAAACTAACATACTGTATGTAGTCTACCTCTACAATTCGATTTGTGGTTTCTGTACGTTACCATGCCAAGTAGCATTGATCAGTTGGCCAATGGTCGGCTCTACGTCACAGCGCCAAATTTTTAAGCATTAGTCCAATGGTGGCATCCAACGGTTGGCCCAACATTATTTTGTCACATTGGTCAATGGTCGAAGCAACGTATAGGCGCAACATTGGGCCATTGTTTATCACCCGACCTTGCTGAAAGTACTTGGCCAAGGTTGGGCCATTGAAGTCAAATTGGTTGGTATGACTAAATCATGCCAACAGTGGGGCACCGTCGCCAATCAACAACTGATAAAAATTTATGGACAGGATTGAACCCCGTACCTATCGCCCTGGAGCTGAAGATGTTATCCGCTACACCACCTGAACTGCTCGCAGATCTCAGCTTAAACTGTGTATAAAATACAAACATGTTGGTAGAGTCGAAGTTTCCATCGTAAAATTATTATTAGGTTTCAAGTTTTATGACAATATAAAAGTCAATAGTGCAGTACACAGAAATTAAATTTTTTAATTACATCATCGAAGAAAATTCCAATTTGAGGCATATCCATATGTACTGCTTAACATTATGAACTCAAAGCTACTCACAGTAAGTTACTTATGGTGTAAACAATCCTATTCTACATTGAATAATTATTTAAACCCACTAGAATTTAGTTGCCGTTAAAAGAAAATGCGTTGGCGCAATGAAGGACGGCCAACAAACTAGTGGAGCATAACAAGAAAAACGTTGGCCCAACAAATGACGTCCAACACAGTAGTAGAGCAGAAATAGAAATATGTAGGCCTAGTAAAGGACAGCCAACTGGTACAGCAGATAAAGAAATACATTGGTCCAACGGAGTACGACCAACATATTGAAGGAGAAGCAAAAGAAATACATTGACCCTACGAAGGATGCCCAAAATACTGGTTGAGCAGATATAGAAATACGTTGACCCAGTAAAGGACGGCCAACTTACTGGTACAGCAGATATAGAAATACGTTGGTCCAACGAAGTATGGCCAACATATTGAAGGAGCATCAATGACCCAACGAAGAACTGCCAACATGTTGGTGGAGCAGATAAATAAATACCTTGGCCCAAAGAAGGACTGCCTATATATTGAGTATGTAGTGAAAAAAGAATATCGGCCCAATGAAGGACGGCCAACACATTGGTGAAGCTGGCAAATGGTGAACCTAGGCCCTATAATTGAATACCTACACGTCGATTTAGCAGGTTGCTGCTACGATGTCCCAATAAAGTGCTACCAACACATTGGTTTAGCAAGTTGCTGTTACGTTGTCCCAATAAAGTGCTACCAACACATTGGTTTAGCAGGTTGCCATTATGTTGTCCCAATAAACTGCTACCAACACATTGGTTTAGCAGGTTACTATTATGTTAGCTGAATAAAGTGCTACCAACACATTGGTTTAACAGATTGCTACTACGTCGGCCCGATAAATTCGTACCAACACATTGATTTAGCAGGTTGCTACTATGTTATCCCAATAAAGTGCTGCCAACACATTGGTTTAGAAGGTTACTATTACGTTTGCCCAATAAAATGCTGGTGTTACATTGGATTAGCAGGTTACAATGTGTAAAAACTAATACCAACGAGTAGCCAACGTCGCCAAGGTTGGCCATTGGCCCAACCATCGAATGTTACTTGGAATGTTGATTTTTCTTCAGTTACTCTGTCGATTCGGTAGGTGTAGCCTAAAAATCTTTTCCTTTCTGGCTCTTGATAAACTGTAGAGGCATCGTAGAGACAGCATCTTAGGCAAGTGGCAGAGCTGTCCCAAAAGCAGCTTTGTATACGGCCCGTGTAACAACGTGGTCGTAACTGATTGGACAGTTTCAGGTATGCATTTGCAATCAGAAGATTCTAGACAAGAAATTCCGGAAAAAAAAGCAGGAAATGTAACGAGATTCTAACCAACAACGGTTAACCCTAACGATGCCAACCACATGACGCCCCAGCAAGTTGAGCTGCTATGGTGTCATGCTGATTCGGAAGCCTAAATGTATCGTTTTTATTCTTTATCAACAGTTTTAAGTGTTTTTTGTAATACGGTAATTTTTTTTATTATTAAAGAATTTACTGACTGAGCTATCATCACATAAAAATCGGGACTCTTTAAAAATCCTCCTAAGGTGTATGCTCTAACGAAGAAGCATGATAGTTATTTTTTATGCACCCAAATCATTAAGCATGTTATGGGTGTACTGCAACTCATTTTAATACAACTATTCCATGATATAGTTGTATTAAAATGAGTGCACAAATGGCGACCACCAGAATATACCGTCATTGTTTGGCTAAACGAAATGGCTGTCCATTATACCTGGTTGAGCATTGTTGCCAAAAAAACACTGCATTTACTAGGAAAAAATTACATCCCAACAAGTGAAAACACAAAACAAAAAAGTTTCTCATAAAAAGCTTCCACATTATTTTTTTTTTAAAAGGCGGCCAATACACAGGGAGGGGTTAACACAACAACAGTTTGGTTTTTTTCCTAGGAGATTTAAATCCCCTCCAAGAAAACGAGTGATTAATACTAAAACAGATTCTTAAATGGTAATCTTTTCTCTTTTTTGGTTATTAAGTGTGAATTTGTCAATTAATTAAATTTAATTGCTGAATGATGTTAATACAGCATTAACTACTTTTTTTATGATTATATATGCAATATGTAAATTGACTCACCGTATAAAATTGAAGTGTGTGCGTGTTACGGCGTGTGATCAGTCTGACGTAAAGGGGACGTAATGTCATCGGTTTCAACTTGTATGAATAATAATAATAACAATTTACCACGATAGCGACAGGTCTTGCAAGGACCCTGAGATTGCTAACAGACAGCCTAAATTACAAACAGAAGCCAATCACATATAATGATAGAGATTGGCCAAGAGAAGGTGAGGGGATTAGGTATTGGAACACGAATGCCTTACCACCAAGGTTAGACCTGTCAGGGACTCTAAGCCCCCCCCCCCCCGATGGCATCTCCAAACGTGTTGGACACGGGAGGTGTAGGTAGGATCGGCCCAAGTAAAAAATAAAAGGCAGATGTACAAATGAGACGGTTAAAAAGCATCGTTATGTAAAACCAAGTATGATTAATAAGTGCTAAAAACAAAAACATCCCCAAAACAGGAATTGTCACCACCTAAAAATGAAAACATAAAAAAAATAAAACACTTTGTTGCAATAGCAGCAGGTCAGGCAAGGACTGAGAAACACTAACAGCAGCCAAAGTTTCATGGGTGGGACAAACTTATGGAAAGCGGAATCATCTGCAATATTACATACAGTATTTAACTCAGATGATAAGACCGACGCAAAAAAATTTCTAGATTAACGGAAGCGATTCCGAAACGTATGAATCGTGCGCGAGGTGATAATTTCGTTTGGTAAAGAATTCCAAATCTTAAGTACACGCAACGCGAAAAAGCTATGTCTATAATCTAAATGTGATCTTTGCACCGTAAGCTTCATATCAGGGAATTCTCTCTAGTCCGATTTAACTCCAACAGGTCAAAAAAAGGCATATCGCACGAACTATACCATGAATAATTTGTTAGGTATTGACATAGGTTATTAAACCTTGTTTTTTTTTATCATTTTCTTTTATTTGTTTTTTTTTTTTAATGTGCATCAAGGCAAGAAGTACAAAAAAAATCCCTCATGATCAAACAGCTATGAATGAAACAAGTGATCCGTAAAGTAGCACTGAAGGGGATAAAACGGCACAAGATGTACCCTGAATAGACTGTTGATCTATTAAAATGATAAAACCTGTGATCTAAAGAGCAATATATTACACTTAAATGCAACATTGTTGCCTGGATTGCAAATGACGGGTTTAATGTAGATTTATAAATACCTACATTGAGATCTTAAACAAGGAAGAATGAAACTAAGCCAATCAAATTCACAATTCATGAAAGGAAGCGCCAATAAATTACGTAAGGTTTGAGGGGGTGGGGGTGGGTAAAATGTTTGTAACAAACTCCCAATGAACTTGATTAATAAAACAATGAGAGCAACAGGAACATAATTTTTTTTTAGTTTATTCACATTTTTTTTTATTTATTAATTAAATGGACATTTTTTTTTTATTTGTTAATGACAAGTATAAATGGCCTGAACTTTTTACCTCTTTACTTCCTTGTGTTAGGATTAACTCCAAATATGGAACATGCACTAGTAATCCAAGTAAAAGATCTTGTAATACACGAATACTCAAGACAGCGTGTGACGTCTCAGTATGTCCGCCAAATAGGACAGACCGGCTGCGGCCTTAGGCGTACTAAAGTGCGCCAGTTATGGTGAAGTCTTATGCTGTGATAAACTATTTCAACAGGTACAAAAAAAAAGAATATTTTATAATTAAGTAAACGTTCTGATATAATTTTCGGTTTTAAACTTTTTTGAAGCGAAATGGAATTGGCAATAGAAGCTGTTGTTCATAGCCCACTTGGTGGGTGTGTACGGGAGATCACAATATTCTTACTTACCAAATCACGTTAGAGGCATCAATTTACAGCCCTTACATTATTAGTGTTTAACAATATCTAAAACAACACCCACAAGGGGGAAACAACCCGCCAAGTTTCAGTCAATCAAAGTAGTGATATCAGAGCCAAAAAGGCTGCCACCAAGTTACTACATTAGTTGCCAAGCTAATCCCACAGAGTATTAGATCAAAGGTTAAATCAAAAACCTGACCATTGCTACTATCGGTAGGAATGGTCAAGTTTTTGATTTAACGTGTTAGGTAAAAGTTTGGCAAAGTTTGGCAAAGTTTGGTCGAAAAATATTGAATACGAACGGAGATATTAATTTGTTTTTAGTTTTGCTGGAATGAGGACTTCAATCATAAAAATTAAAAGCGTTTGCTGATTTATTTCCATTCAACCATCAATAATAAATAGAGGACTACAAATTTGTTAAGAGCTTAGTGGCCCGAAGCCAAACGCACTACTACAAACAAGTAGGGCGTGCATTTTATCAACAATGTTGTGTTGCGGATTATTTCTAGCAGTCCGTTTGCATTGTTACTCGTTAACACTAATAACGAGTATTGCTTATCTAGACACACGATAGTGTGTCGCCTAAAGTTAGGCAACAAACATTACAACAAACATCACATCAATTCAATTGT
>JAHWFP010231442.1:0-20424 GCA_023313725.1 Lithobius niger
GGGCTTCTCAATAAAAATGCTGCAGCATACAATTCAAACTTCAAAGGGTTTACACCATTATCCATTCGACTACATTGCTACACAATTTTACAACGAAATTGTAGCTTTTTTTAATTTTCACTTAGTGTCTCATTAAAAAACGTTGACTATGCATTGTAATATTTCTTACTTCGAAAACGGATACTAATAAAAATATCTGGCATTTAAAAGTTGTCTATTTCTTTTAATTATGTATGAAAAGCGGCACCACTATCGTTGCATTTCCAGGTTTTCACACCGTTTTGTATACGAGTATACATCGTCTGATATTCACGTTAAATAAGATAATTGCGTACTACAAACTTGATTTAAGGAACGATCGGTAGAAAAAATTCATTTACGTTGCAACAAGCCTCATTCAAGAGAAATTGCAGTACCGCATAATATGTTTTTAATAGGCTTCTCGTCACAAAAACATTAAGACACTTCTCGCCCCCAAACGCAACTAAACATGAGCTTCAGTTAAAAGGCTTTACTACGGTTTCCACATTTAAACACTTTCTCACTGTTTTGTCGTAGAATGTAGAAAATGCAGCAGAAAATCTCACAAATCATAATACGACGTGTCACACTTTAGAAATAATCAGCTTCCTGTCTTTCGACTTAAAATGTGCAACAGATAATCGTAGATATGCCTTACCACACTTTTTACTGTTTAGGGGATTATCTCCAGTATGAACACGGACCACTAACAAAATAATTGCACTAAGTGAGCAAACATTCTTTGCCATATATCAAACTACTTTCTTGTTGTTTATAAAGTTGAATTTCCTCGTCTGTCGCTTTCTGGCAGTTGACTTGGAAGATTTCACTTTTTTAGTTGAAGCACGAGTGGCACATTACATAACACATGTCATGGCGTTCGTTTTAACCAAACTGCTTCGTGATTGGTTAAAAATAATTCCGAAAATAGTTTAGAATATAGCTTAATAAATTTTATTCGTCTGAGAATTCCAAAGAATACTTTAAATAAGAATTTATGAATAACATTGAGAGCCCACAAACAAGCTGTAAATGATACTGAAGTTTTAAAAGGCACAAATTACTGGCGCCATCTAGTTTTTGAAATTGAAGGTTTTCACTGTTTAGTTCCAATGGTGGTCGAGGCGAGTCTCTGTCATCGGTCAAACGCTAGGACACCACCCTAATAGAAGTGTGTTACTCATCGTTCCTACGGAACTTTTCATGGACTCATGATAATAATAACTAGTAAAAAAAATTTGCGATTAAAAAATATATAAAAAGCCATGCTCTCCAGCAGTCACAAATTACATTTAATTGTGTTAAAAACCGTTAAAACCTCAGACCCCCTAGCTGGTGGTGTGAGTTTGGCATGAATACCCATTATTCAATATTTCTTTAAAAAGGCCTGGTTCACTGGGTGTTCAGTGCAATAGCGAAAATGTTGTTACCATGGTAATGTCAATACAGTAGACGCAATAAACGTCACATTCGGTGCGGAGTCGCGTTTGAGGGCCAGGCTTTAGTACAAACAGTGGAGTGTTGGGTCAAACCAATGCAGTGAGAGCGATTTTCCCAGGTGTAAATAATGTTTCGTAGCATGAGTGATCGGACATTTAACAGGTTGTGCTTGGCCGGTGACTGGATGGCTTTAGTTACGTGCGCATGCCACACGAAACGACAAAAGACGAGCTGAATAATAAAAGTAGGCCACCGTTGTTTTGCCAATAAATTAGGAGGGAATTAATTGTCTCACCTACACCACGAGTAATTACTTTAATTTAACAAACGTGATCGTTGAGATTGATGCTCTCTAGCACCAGCCGACGTAAGGCGTGAAAAGCTTCGGCTTGATAATGTGTGGTACCCACCACCACTTTGCCTCTTACAAGATGGGCTACTCGCGGTTAGTCGCTAGGCGATGGAAGGCGTTTGACCTTTGAAGCTCCTCTATTATATAAAGTATCTGGGACATCGTTTGAACGAATACGTACAAATTTTCATCCCATAATAATAATAATAAGAGTTCCCCCTGATGAAACAATCCCAGTATTTTAAAGAAGTTTCATTATTGTCCCTTTCCTTGCCAATAGCCGCAGTCAAAACAGACTCCATGTTGAAGTTTCTCATTACTAACTTCTAGCTGTGAAAATGCATTGGCCGCTCGTTGCGTGAACGGGCCCTGATTTTTATTACAGAATATCATTTAGTCGTGCACAGGAGAGGGAAAAGAGGGGGCGGCATTGCCTCTGCCCTTTTAGAAAACACCTTTTTTTTGTTTTAAACCTTTTTTTTGCGCTGACTTTTGTAAAATAAATAAAAAAAAATGTCTACGGGAAACACCTGTTAAAAACAAAATTGAGCAAATAAAATCTTGGGTTAAAAATATTTTTACTATTTTGACGGGTACAATTCAACAACTCAGCCTGAGAAACAATTCAACTTTGTACTGCGTAAATAGTGTATACCTGAATGTGTGTAGAAGACTTTGCATGGCCTCAATAGTGTGTAGAAAGTCTACATCCAAAACTGATTGTGCCTTTTTATCAAAAGTTTGCTTCTGCCTTCTCGGGAGTCTGCGCACACCACTATAATATAACAATCTCTCATGCAATCGATCAATTCCAGTCGAGTATTTTACATTCATAAATTCTTAAACATCAATTTTTTTAGGCTACATATTTTTAATAGTGAATATTGAAACAAATATATACGTAATGGTGAATACGGATTCTCATTCCGCATGTTATTGAGACGGAATTCAAAGCAATTATGGCATCATAGTTGTACTAAGACGATATAAATATTATTTAAAGCTACTGAACATTCTTAAACTTTCAATCTACATTTTTATATTAATTGAAATTTTTTGAACAGCATTAATAGCTGAAAACGAACGGAGTTTGTTATTGCTGTACCTAAGATTTTTTTTTTTTACTGAAGACAAGTTGGAAAGGGACAAATGATCTTTCAAGAAGATAATGTTCACTAGTTTTTTGTTGAGGTCTGCGAGATTCCAAGAACCAGTGGTGCCCAGAAAGGAAAGGCGATCAGTGAGGAGCAACTACTCACTGGCATTTTCGGCGGGTGGGGGTGGGGGGTGATATCGATATATTTTTATGTAACAGTACACTACCAATCACCACAACACAACGTAACCCGTCAACAGTTAACACAACACATAAATCCAGAAAAATACAAAAAAAACGTTTTAGTTTATAATTTTCCCCACGGCTGAATATTGATTGAAAGCGAAACAGAATAGTAGATGTAGTTGTTGCTCCCGGCGTTAGAACGGAATGGAAATAAAGCGTATCAAAATAACAGGGCCGAAAGCGTGTGTGTGTGGGGTGGGGGCTTATAACCCAACCACTAGTCCAAACCAGGAATATGGGAGTATCACTTTTAAACTGCAGGGGGGGGGGGGCCATTTGTTTTTGGGGGGGGGGGGGTAACTCCTCACTGGACCAGGGGGAGACGGCCACCACTACCAATAACTGCCCAATACATTTGTTTGTTTCCGTACAAGCGCCTTACTAAAATTATGTATGCGCACATCGGACTAAAGGAGAAAAATGGGGGCTGGAGAGATAGCAACCTCTACGTCTCTGATGGCAACATATGCATTATTCATCGTAACATTTCATTAGCCTTTCAGTTCATTGTCAGTGGCGTCGTATCGAGAAAAAACAGCGCTTTGAAAGACCGTGAGGAAAAATACTCTTTCTGAATTTAACTGTAAAATTAATTATTCACTGCTCTGAAATCAGTTTACGTAGTTATGACGCATTCCTTCCTTTCTTGGTGTCGCACGCACGTGCTGTGTGTGCCAGTATTTAGTTTGCACAATATGGCATAAACCAGACTAATAGGGCGACGTATTTATTCCACCAAAAGTTGTAGAATTACACACCATAACAGGTAACATCCGCCGTTAAAGGTGGGCTGCCACCAAACGAAAGTGTGCAGCATTTAGCATCATCTAGCGCTATCTAGCACTGGCTTGTTAAATATCTTTTAACACAACAGACAAGCCACGTCCCTCCTTAATTACTGAGTACAATTTTGTACGTGGGATTAACGATATTACTGCCACTAGATGGCGCCATGGTAAGTAAATTCTTTATATTCTACCGTGGTGCCATCTAGTGGCAGTAATATCGCTAACCTTTACGGCTTACTTCCAGGTGCACGAGCACGTCTTAAATTTTTACGCACTTATTGAGGGGGGACGTGGCTTTTTTGTTGTGTTAAAAGGAAATTTCTTTGAACATTCCTTTGCTTGTTGCGAGCAAGCAATAGAGAGAACTTGGTGGCTCTATGCTGCAAAATTTCAGTTGGTGGCAGCCCGCTTTTAAGCACTTGCAAAAACAGTTTTTCAGAAACGTGAATCACGCAGCAGATCTCTACAGGAAATGACGTCGGGGGCTGGCCAAAAGTAATGACCGAATAAAAGCCAACAACCCTGAAAGTAGGTTATTACATGCGTAATCTGCGTGGACATTTACGCCCACATTCTTGAAAGTAAAACGGATGACAGGAAATCCTCAATTGATTCGCCTCTACGTCATATCTGAGCCCTACGTAATGAATTGTATTTTCCTGACGTCAAATTCTCATACTTGGACTTACTAACGTCATGTCTTCCCGTGTGGCTTCACTGCTCGACGCGCTCCTGGCTTGTAGATAGGCCATGACCTAGAAAATAATATTCCTGCGCGTACGTTTCTTTAATTGTACGTAATCGATATGCACGGAAGCCAACAACAAAGAACGACGATCACTTGTATAGATTTGTTTCAATGTCTTAAGTTCTGCTGATGCACTATATCACGGCAGAGTTCAGCGAAGTTGTTTGAAGGAGCCTGCTCTGGTCGATAACAGGAATGGGAACTCTGGAAAACGTCCCTTCCAGTTCCTGCCGACTAAGGCTACCATGCTTCTTCGACGATTATGGGATCTAATTTGGATTATTATGGACGTTGCCTCGACCCCCCCCCCTGCGATTGTGGGAGATTTCCCTGGTTTGCTCTCCCCCCCCCTTACTTGACTTCTTTCTCCTTCAAAAACTCTAGTAAGGTTCAACATTGCGCCGGTTCATGTATACGAGCATTATTTTGCTTCAGATGGCGGATTGCCACCAAATGAAACTCTGCATCATCCAGTGCCATCTAACGCTATCTAGTTATCCCTAGTACATGCTCCCAGCACACAAAGGGATGCACAAAGAAATGTCATTTAACACAACAAACAAGGCGCATGCCTCCTTAATTATTGCGTAAAAATTTGGTACGTCGTCGTGCACCTGGGAGGAAGCTGTAAAGACTAACGATATTGCTGCCACTAGATGGCGCCACGGTAGAATATAAAGAATCTACTGTCACGCCATCTAGTGGCAGAAATATCATTAATCTTTACAACTTGCTCTCAGGTGAACGAGGACGTACCAAACTTTTTCTCAATAATTAAGGAGGCACGTGGCTTGTTTGTTGCTTTAAAAGTAATTTCTTTTGTGTATTTTTGCTGGCTGTATTGCGAGCAAGCGCTAGACAGACCAAGATAGAGCTAAATGGCGCTGGATGCTGCAAACATTTCGTTCGGTGGCAACCCGCCTTTAAGGCTCCAAACAAATTATTAAAAAAAAATTCCCTGCACGTAAGACGTGTTAATAGGTACACAGCCATTAGTAACTGCAGGAAATAAAGGTCACGACTTTTAAAACCCCAGCACGAAGTCTACGTGTAACCATGCCAACGGAGTGACATGAAGTGAAGCTTGATTAGGGACACGTGATGTTGCTTTAATTCAAAACCTGCCGATTCCGCTAGTTCGTTTTTAATACATTTTCTACGTTCTCTGTCCCTTAAAAGTATATTTTCGCAACCTTTGTTTTATTGTGTCTGAATAACGTTCATCTCAATTTACTCTGAACAGTAAACTAATTATTTCTAGCGAGGAATGAAAATATTGTCGAACTAAACAAGCCTACACTCCAAGAGCATCTCCGCTATGAGTTTAGTTCTGCAGCGAAGGCTATTAAAAACAGGCATCATGAACATTTACATAATGAAGTTTTGATGGGCTAGCTGCAGATTTTAGAAGATTATTATCAAGCTTGTTGAGTTTAGTTATGTTCTTAAAACTTCACATGCTTGGGATTGCTGAAAGCCATCAGTAATTTTCGGAAGAGAATTTCACACGTTTTTCTGTAGTTAAAAGACTTAAAAAAAAAAACTCGTTATTTCTAAACTTAAACAAAGAGAACATATAGAAACAGTTTCGAGACGGAAATCCAAACAGGCTCAGTTAATATAATGAAATACAGATGCAAACCTATGTCCCTTTCCTTTTGCCGTTGCTTTAATTTCCTGCCCAAGCAGTCTAACATTTAAGTCCAAAAATTAACGAAAGTAGGTTTGCATCTGTATTTATTCTATGAGATAGTTAGCCTACTTATAGCTCCGTCAACTTGTAAAAAAGTTGGCGCTCTCGCCATGGAGGTATACAATCATAACAATAACCACATACTTTTACAAGGATATTTCAAGGATATATACAATGATATATATTTTTTCGTCCATTCGTCTTCTACGTCCAGAGCAGTGACATAACAAAATTTAAACTAAAAACCTAACCAGAAGAAAATCTGAAATTATTCGACGCGTTGCATCGTGCCAACAAATACAAATTAGCTTCAGTCTTATTAGGCTGATGTACACAATTAGTGTTCTTCGATCGATGTTTACGTCTTCGTCGCACCATTCTGCTTCGCATATTTTAATTACAGACTTTAACCAACAGGTTTCGTGAACCGTCGTAAAAACCGTTGAATGGCCTAATATGCTCGCACGTTCGAGTGGCGCCACAACCTGCTCCGGACTAGGATAAAATCAAAGCCAAGTTATTTCAAAATGTGCAGAATAACAACAACAATTGTAAAAACAACAGTCATAGGCAGTAGACAACTACTAGTTAAACTCTTTTTGTTGTAGCTAAACTACTTGTCGTTGAACTACTATTTGTTTTTCATTTTCGTATGCCAACGGTAATTTTGTAGAAAATAATAAATTAAAGTACGAACATTTTTATTATTTTTATTGGGAAAAGTGAATAGAGAAATGCAATTTCTTCAAATTCTTGCAAAAGTAGCATTAGACCATCTCTCTGCACCACCACCCACCCACCCAGAACATTGGGAAGAGTCACAGTGGATGACCTTGAACTTGTCCCACAATCCTCTACAGTGCATGTGAGACGTGAGTAATAGATCTCCATGTATGACTACGCCGATTTTATTCAGCGTGCATGACTGCGTAGTCGGTGTAGTTTTCGTTCGGGTCTTCTTAAATTAGTGTTACTGTTAGTATTTTGCTCATTAAATTAGACTACTTTTTAAGTACTTTATTTTTTACTCTCGTCTTATTAAAAAAACAGTTCAAAAGTGGTTACAACTAATAATTACCCCACAAGAACTGTAACTGTAGTCAGTGGCGTAACTAGGATTTTGTACTGAGAGGCAACACTACCCGTTTAGCCGAATGGAAGGGAGGGAGAAACCAATAACAGGTAGGGGGTCTGGAGGAGTGCTGTGAGCTCCCCAGCAGAGTCCAGCTGACGTATTTTTGCTATTTTCCGGCATATTCTGCCCTTGTAAAATGTCGTTGGAAACATTTTTATAAAATCGGATTTGCTGACTGCATTACGCATAAAATAATTTTTAATGTAAGCCTTTCAGTTTTTCATACTAGATAGCCAACTTATTTTTTGAACATTCATGATGCTTTGTTAGAAACGTTGGTAATTTTAAGCAAAATATAGTAATTGTCTTACTGTTTAAAATCCGTTTTCAGGATAGTCAAGGTTTTTTCAGGTATGCAAAAAGTGATTTGCCGAATAATCCTTCAAAGTCTTATAGAGGGTTCAATCTCCTACTTCTGCGCCCCCCCCCCCCCCAGTTACGCCACTGACTGTGGTTGCAATTAGTTTTATTTAAAAAAAAGTTGGTTAGTATTGGTAACTATATTTTTCACTGTAGTTAGTAACTTTAGTATTACTGTTTTTTTTTTTTAGTTGTTGCCCAGCACTGATAAAACATGTGTTTTAAAAGAAACAAATTTTATGCATTCCTAGAAAACGTTTTTTACAGACCACGTATAAGCATTTTACAAATGGCATGAGCTGGGTCTGGGACCTTTTAAAACGCTAGCGTTTATGCGTTGCAGATCGTGAAATAAGTTAAAAATAAAACACTAGTGTTCAATTTGCAACATTTTATAAACTCGGGTTTAAAATGCATGTAGTGAACAAGTATTTAAAATTTAAAATGAAGCAGAAACTTTTTTATTACAACGCATTTTGAAAATTGTCCAAACTACCGTCAATCGGTAGTCACAGTGGTATTTAAAAGGCATTTAAAAAAAAAAAAAAACACTTTATCACCTTCGAAGAACACAGAAATGTCCTATAGTTGACTTTTCCGTGACACACCTTAATCAGAAGTTATGCGAGAAAATTATTTAAAAGTCACATTACAGGAAAGATTTTTTTCACCATGTTCAAATCCGCGCTCAGCAGGTGAAAGGTGTGTCACCGAAAATTCAAGCTTTTTTTTTTTTATTTATTTCTTTTGAGTCTTAAGTCAGCCGAAGCAATCTAATGCTTGTATGGCTGAACCGGCTCAATTTTGAACATTACCAGACTTTTAGAGAAGAAGAAATATCTGGTAAAGGTAGGTGCCAAAAGATGGGGCCGAAAGATTGTCCAGAATTGGCCAGAATAGTTCCCATAGCCGCTGAAGGAGCATGGTAGCCTCTCACACTACCCTGGCCGGCATTGTTGGACCATTCAGTGTTCTTCGAAGGTGGTAAAGTATTTTTGTTGTGTTTTTTGAAAATTGTCTCTAACGAATGCATGTTTAATTTTCATGTTGTTAAATAACAGTAACACTTCCGTCGCTATACATGTGTTTTGTAAAATGTTTAGTTGCAAATTAAACGCTAATGCGTTATTTTAACTGCATTTCACGTTTGCAAATGGTGGTCCACAAAAAACTGACGACCCAAGATTTTTTAAGTTCTTTTCTAGTTAGCACCCGTCAGTACCAGGAGTGGACAGAAATCTCCCGGTTTCATTAGATTTCTGCCCTATCCTGGTTCTGAGGGGTGCTAGCTAGAAAAGTTGGACTTAGAAAATGTTGGGTCGCCAGTTTGTGGACCACCCTGTATAAACGCTGTTTTGAAAAGTTTCTTTTCAGCCCATGTTTTGTAGAAAGCTTTTAAATTTTTTCTGCTGAGGACGTCTAAAAACCTTTACTAAGTGTTTTAATTTTAAAACGTGTTTTTACAGTGTATCGTTGAAAGCAACGTGAAACCCTAAAATAAAAGTTACGAAAAAATAAAAGCATAAGTCCTAAAATTTATAGGAGTTGCAGCGTACTTTTTGCAGCAGTAAACAAACGAAAACTGCTAACCACAACAACTTCCGTCTGTGTATAAACAAACATACGCCCATCGTAGCATCCGAAGATGGCAGTAAAGTCCAGTGTGCGGCCATTTAGAAAGAAAAACTTAGCATGGCCTCACTGCAGACCCCGAGTGTTAAGACGGGAGTTTGTTTATACATTGTCCCTGCAGTTTCGTTTTTCTCCGATGGGTGTGTTGGATTTTAAGCTGCACTGTTATTACACCAAAGACAGAATTACGGAGTTCAACTTCGTGCAGCCTTGAAAAATTATACGGACTGCTTCAGAAAAAACTTTCAGAGCCCGGCTATCCGCATTTGTAGATTCCAATATCGTACAAACACTATAATTTTAGGCTTCTATGAAGACAGCAGCCTTATACCATCGCTCCTTTCTGTCGCAAAAAAATGAACGCAACAATTAAACTTAATCGTGCCAATACAGTGCGTGCACAGTACCAGTAATCCAAAATGAATATTTGTACATCGTTGTCGGTTGAGAAGCCGTGAAGATAATCACAACTAGAATGCCTACTCCTATACCTTGTTTAAATGTTGCAAAATTGACCGGTTGTGCATTGTTTTGTATTAATAAGTTACAAGAGACTCAAATTGAAAACACTCAAAACACTGACACGCATTCAAATTTTGACGACGCAGGCTAAATAGTTTTTTGTTTTTTTTCACGACTGACGCCGTTAAGGGATAATTTGTTGTGGTGATATAGCATTGTATATGGGCGCCCACCACTGTGCTTGGATACCCACAGACCTGTTTTCGCTGAATATTGAATTATTTGAATTGGAATTCTTATTGTTAACAAATATTATTAAAATGAGCATGGACGGCGGATGACCTCAGCGCTTATTATTTTTTTTCTCTAAGATTAAAATAAGACTACTGTACCATGATAAATCGGGCAAATCGATTTAAATATTGTAACCTATCGTAAAATTCTTAAATGATTAATGGATATACGTATTAGTAAAATTTGTAGTTCATAAGCTCGCAATTCACAATGTGAAGCGTACTAATATTCATAATTTTTGTGTGTCACTTTATCACAAAGTTTAAACAGACATTACTAAAAACAACTTTTTTTTAATAGTTTGGTTCTTTCAGCAATACATGAACTGTCTTCACCTACACGTCGGAGTAAATCTTTTCAAGGGTAAATCAGTAAAACATATCTTTACACATTCGATAACCTTCAATCTATAACTAGGGCACATCAGTTGGATAGGCCTTTTCTTAACAACTTTCACATATAGTTCTTTAAAATATCCATTTCAAACCTTCAAACAAATATCGTTGCTAGTTACAGACCTTTTCTTGAAAATAATACATCCTTGATAAGTAAACACCCTTGATTTTTATGTACAATTTTAGGCATTGAATGAAAACTATTCATAAAGGTTTGCAGTAAATCACCTAGAGAATCAGTAATGGTAATGAGTAGGACAAATCTGATATAGTCAGAATACATTCATTCCACCCACGGCAGTTAAGTATGAAAAGATTACTTTAACTATTTTCGAAACCAATATGAATTATTATCGACAGATATCTACTACACCACCGTCAACTAGTCGAAAGCTTAGATCACGAAATAAACAATATTCTTAATTAAGTGACTCAGTAACTGAAATGAGTGTGGATCAGCATTTTACTAGCTTAAAAAATAGTTGCATTTAATAGCAACCTCCTTTTTACACACGCATTTAGGACGTGGGAGGGGAAGTGACCCCCTTTACGAGCGGGAAAAAAATTGCAAAAAGTTGTCACACAAAAATGTAGACTTTAAAAAACTTGCAATCAAATTCAGATAACGAAAACTAGTGCAAGGCCTAAGGAAAATGTTTTGCTGCCGTAACACAGAAATAAAAACAGATTCGATCGATAGGAGCATTTTTTTCATCATTATCAGTATTTTTTTTTCATTAGCCTTCAAGTAATTTTATTAAAGACCAACTCAGTTTTACCAATTTTTTTTACGTTCTACCTTTGCTTTTTAGTTTATACGCAGAAGCGTCTCTTTCGTCGTCATAGTGGACGGTTAAAAACGAAATACGAGTGCTGATAAGAGGATTATTCTTCACTTTACAATAACTTCACAAAATGGGCTAAAACAGGGGGGATTAAAGGATAAAACGTTACGATAGAAAGGAAAAAGGAGGGGTCTCGGCAACAAAACTAATATTTTTTAGGCCTAACAAGAAGTAATCACAGCAGTTTGTTGGTTGCGGATTTGCTTGTCCAAATAATATAAGATTTGCAAAATAATAGACGTAAGTAGCATAGTTTTGATTTATTTTTAAGCGCTCATTAAGAATATTTTTTACCTCCTGCCCACACTTTCAACTTTCCTGAAACAAGTGAACTTATTCCCCATAAATCCTGTATCAATATTAATTAGCAAACTTGCTGGGCATTTAATTAACATTTCACAACAGCTGCGTTTCATATTTACATATCTAATACCCTCTTAACCAGATACTGTATACCATTTCGTAATATCGTACTAGTGTAACTGCCATGTTACCATTCGCTAGACAGCACCTCCCTAATATGGAAGTTATTCGTAACAAACTACGTATTAGGTACCAAAATGTAACGACTTAGATGTTATTTACATACAAGCATTTCAAAATACTGAAGTTTGTAAACATGAACGGATATTCAGTCAAAAAAAAATAATAATTATTATTATTATGCAAAAGAGATTCGTTCCGGCAATGGATTCCTACTGAGATTCAGAATACGGAAAACTTGTTAACTTACGGTACTATATAGGATACTATTCTTTCAGATTTACATAAAACTTTATCCTACATGAAATGTCCGCACTGAACCGATAGCTCACGTAAATACCTAAGTACGGTAAATATGTACACAAATGTGTGCAAATTGGCTTCAATACCAAGGAAACATGCATCTTCTTACGTGACGTAGTACACGGGAAAACGAAAACAGGAAATGTTTACGGATACTTCACTGGAAAAATAGCTGAAGTGTATTGCGAGATCTGAAGTACCTTTTCGTCCTATTGCTCCTTCCGCAACCACCGCCATTGTTGAGCTTGCCTGCAATACGTTGTTGAGTTCATTGTTGAGTCGCGTTGACAACGGCGTGACGGAGTTGTTATATCGTGCAGATAAATTGCTCCACAGTCACAAACAACGAAAAAACAGTCACATTATTTCGTCGTCGCCAAACAAACAAAAAAATGCAGGGAAAAACGACGAAATTCACATCGGGGGCCTCATCGGTTCGTCGGACACCTCGGGGGGCGGAACGTGGAGAAATCGCCTGGCTTGGACATCGAGAGCATCAGCTTCGGAATTGCTTCGCATTTTTCTTCCCGATGGTCCGTCGACGTCGGTCAAGGTTATGACCGGCCCGCCAAGGAACAGTTGGCCGAGCGACAGCCGTTCCAGTCGCTGGGCCAAGTGCTGCTGTTGCTGCTGAGGCTCCGTCGAAAGGGCAGCGATGCTTTCACGGCGGGGAACTTCACCGGCGGCCGACGGGTTCTGGAGCGATCTCATGTTTGTGTAGTTGAAAAATAATCCCCCAATCGAGCAGTCGAAGCCTGATTTTGGTGGAGTTGGGAGGATTCCTACGTCGTGGAAATTCGTCGTGTGGCTTTTTTCTTGTATCAACCTTGCCAGGTGGTTTCTCGCAGCAGCGTACTCGGCGGACGACGTGGTGTTGATAGGAGAAGCCGTCGGATCGCACATGCAGTCGGTGATTTCTGAATCCACAACAATTGTCGGCAACACTAATTGCATGCTTTCCCCAACCTGGGGACTTGTAGGCATTCCACGGTAAGTAGCAAACTGGCCTTCACCGTCACCTTCTGACTGTTAATCCTTTTTCAAACTCGCTCAATTTCACTTTTGCCTGACGCACCTCACGCACTCTCTTTCCGACTTGGCGATAGATTCCTTCGGTTCGTCAGGCCATTTCGTTTTTATATCGCGGCGCGGCGTTTTCCTGACGTAGACATTGACGTCACTATGACGTCATGCGCGGAGTCATCTCCGGCGGCAGCAACGTGGGGCCCAACGCGCTGCCGGCTGTCCTACTTGCGCTCGCGGCTGGATCAGCCACGTCAGCGGTGTGTTGTGCCGGTTGTGCATTATTCAGGGTCTAGCCAAACAACGAGACGAAACACGCACGAGCACGTGCCCTCCCTCACAACACAAACACCTGCCCTGCCCTTTTTATTGTTTTTATTTATTTATTTTCTGTCCAGTTGTGTAGCGCTAGCGCATAAGCAAAATTCTGGTGGCTGGCCAGGCTGAATGCATCTGTCTACGTCTCTGAACTGCCCGTCTCCCTTGTGCGCTATTGCTGCCATTTTCGATCGAATTTACCTTTCGCATTGAACGCTCGCTTACCGGCCCAAGAGAGGAGGCCAGATTGAATTACTGCATGCATCGCTCTGTCTGTCGCTCAATAAATTATACTGTCTTGTCGATAAATGAAATGTTATATGGAAAACAGATTGCAACGTAAAAAAAAAATTGATTTAAGGGCAAACGCCACCAAATGCAAGCTGCAGCATCTATAGCCATTTGCCGTTATCTGGTTCAGTCTAGCCCTTACTTTCAACAGGTGAGGAACACGCAAATAAATTTCTTTTACGCAACAAACAAGCCACGTGCCTTCTTATTGAGTGTAAAGTTGGTGCGCCCACGTGCACCGGGAAGCAATCGGTCAAGTTAAGCCTAACGACATCACGGGCGCTTTTTTCGATACATCGTCCGTTTTGAAACGCAGATTTTGAACCGCTAGATGGGCGCCATCTAATAACAGTGATATCGTAAACCTTGACCGCTTGCTCTCTGGTGCACGTGGACGCACCAACTTTACATTCAATAATTAAGGAGGCACGTGGCTAGATTGTTGTGCAAAAAGAAATTTCTTTGCGCATTCCTTCGCTTGTTAAAATCAAGGGCCATATAGAACTAAACAATGGTGTACAGCGCTGTATGCTGCAACCTGTCATTCCGTGAGTAGGCACCTTTAAGTCGCCATCAAACTATGTGCGCTACTAAGGTGCAGTTGCTATTTCACGAAAATAAATTCTTCCTCTTTAGGGAAAAAAATGTCTTCAAACGGAAAGAAAAAGAAAAAATACGGTAAAAAGTTAAGAGAAATTGGGTATTTCACTAATTGTGAGTTACGATTTTCCCGAATAGCTGTCTCATTCATTATTTTGACAATTCCTTCTGTAAACACCACCCCCTGTCCAACTCAAATACTACCCCCTGCCCAACTACAAGAATGTTAAATTAAAATATGTAAAATAAATATTTATGTTTTAAGCATTTTACGCATACATCAACTTTTTTTCGGTGAAAATGTAATTTTTTTTGGCTGTACATTTTTTTTAGGTTTTAGGTGAAAATTCTGTGACAACGCAGGTAGTTTCTTTTAAACTTCGTAATTTGTTAAGAATTAACGGTCAAATTACGAAGTTTAAAAAACCATCTGCGCTTTCAGAGAATTATGATTTTACACCTAAAAAATGTACAGCTAAGAAACAATCAATTAAGAAATATGAGGGATAAGAAGGAAAATTTTGTTAAAGGGACACATTTTTTGTTTACGCAGGGAAATCCTAAGAAAGAGGAGTGGGAAGCCAGCCCCCCCCCCCAAACCCCAACAGTCAGGTCACCACCAGAAAATTAAATAATAAAAAAAAACTTGCAGGCTAAACTTGAAATCAAATGAATAAACATAGCTTTTTTTTAAATTTTATTTTATTTAGGTATATATATTTTTTAGCAACTTTGCAATTTACGTGTAGCCTTATTTCTTTTGCGTGTTTACGGAGCTTATTTTACAAATAAATTGTACTGTATTATTACGTTCAAGTTGAATTAAACGAAATAAAAGTGCCTAATGTGGTTGCCTTGAAAAAAATCCTTGGCCAACTCTGTTTTCAGATGTGCCCTATGTCGGCTCCCCCCCCCCCAAACAATTCGGTCCTGATGCCGTCACTGTAATGAATCGGAATGAATTATCGTTAAGTTAAATGACATTGGGGTAAGAAAAATTGGGTAAAAGAATTCTAGTTTTCTTAGCCAAAATTAAGTTACACGCTAGTGTATCGCCCGCCAAGATTCAACGATAATGTAAACCGTTGAATCCGTCCTAAGCCAGCCAAGAGAACGTTAACATTAACGGCCGTCCTATACATCTACAGTGTATGTGAGCGTGACGAACACTAGACACTTGTGTCTTTAATTGACAGCTAGTATAAGGCAGTTTGGCTGTTTACAAGCATCTGAGGGAAAATAACAATGGGACAGAAAAGGCTGAAACTTCGTTTAAACGGGAGACTTTGGTTGCCTGGCAACATAAAAGTCACTATTAGACACAGCTTAACGTTTTCTTGTTGACAAAAAGGTGTGAGTAGCGTTGATATTTGCCTAATTACTAGTGACTGTAGTGACCAGCTAATTTATTTAGCTGAAATGTTGCAGGTTGCTGGTTTTGGGGGTAGGGGAAGCGTTAATTAATAGTTTTGGGGGTTAGGGGAAGCTTAAATTCAAAGTTATATCAGTCTCAATACTGTTTTAAGGGCAGTAACAGCAATTCGGTTTTTTTTTTATACTTAAGGGAACCGAACCCAAGCTGGGTTAATTGCCCCACTGTAGACGACGAGAGAGAAAATTTGAAAAAGGGTTTAACGAGCGTTAACCACTCCTGGTCATCTGCCCGAAGCCCTAAGGCCCTATGTCTGCAACAGCCACATTCCCAGGCGGTCACCCACCCAAGTATCAATCCGGCCCAATGCTGCTTAACTTCGGGGATCTGACGAGAACCGGTGTTTCCAGCACTGCAAGGCCGCAGAAAATTTGCTTCAATATTACAACAATGTACAGTAGAGTGAAGTTCAGTTGATTTAATACGGAGCGTTAGATGAAACCTTAGAGATTATCTGCCCCCCAAAAAAAAGACTCCACAGCAACACGACGACGTGAGTATACAGCACGACAACAACACCACGAAAGAAAAATTCTCCACAAAGATTCTCCACACACGTAAACATATCAGAAAACAAAACGAAATCGCTTGATGTTTAAGGTAAAGTTTAACTCACACAACCAAAATCAGAACAGCAAAAAAACACGAATAAGCTTTCCTGTAAGGTTTCAGATACAAAGTTGCTGAAGAGTGTTAAGTCCACGGGAAACCTTATTGCTGTCCTTAAACGGAAACCTACTAAAGCCAAAAAAGGCACCGTAAAACTCTAGATATTTGGCTTTTCATCACGTAATTATTGAGAAAAAAATTAGATTTTACCAATCTTAGGTAGTTTTTAGGAAAGGGGGGGGGGGCACAAATGTCACATTTTGCAGTAATATACATAATAGGTATTAGAAAATATCATGACTCATAAAGGATTTAACACCCGATGACTAACGAACAGCAATGGATAACATGAACATGGAGAACAGTGATTAAAGGGATAGCTTTCAGGGGAATTTTCGTCGAAAACCTTGTACGGAATAATAATACTGATTACAAACAAAAACGTCAAGTGTGCCGTAAAAAGAGTTTGTATGGCTGACGTTCACTTTAATTGTCTAGACACACGCTAGTGTGTCGCGCCAAGTTAGGCAACAAACATCACATCAATTCAATTGTCGAGGTTGTAAACCATTGTAGCGCGACACCATAGCGTCAGTGTCTTATATCCTGAAGCATAGTTGGGCACATTTCAGGTACTTGGGGAAAGATAATAATGCGGTACAAAAGCTTAAATTGTGTTGAAATCAATGCAAAATAAGCTGCTTTCAATGCAAAATCTGACCCTCAGTAACGTTGTAAACGTGTTACTAGTTACTAGCTTGCTACAAGCTAGTCCGCTCATCCCCATGGTGATGCTAGTTTTCTTTTAACCTTCGAACTGTTAAGCGGTGCGATTAACTTGGCGAATGTTTTGGTGTGTTGATATCACCCCTTTGAAGAGCCGAACCATTCGAAACTTGGCGGTCCCTTTTACCAGTTTTGGTTTTTTATATGATTAAAATGTACATGGATAAAAACTGATGATTTTTAATTGAAATAAGCAAATATACAATTAAAACAATTGCATCTGTTTAAGTGTTGTTGCGCTTTACCAATTAAATTATTGTTAAAACACAACATCACTTGAACAGATGCAATTTTTTGAATTGTTCATTTGCTTATTTGTATTAAAAATCATCAATTTAACAAATAAAGTGAAACTTAAATCATATAATCATTTTTTTACGGCGCACTTGACGTTTTTGTTTTGTGGCTTTGGCGTCGCGCTACAATGGTGTATGTCTCGGCATGTGATGTTTGTTGCCTAACTTGGCACGGGTGAATAATTGTTGGCAGAAATTATTTTTTTCATTTGTGAAGGTGCGAACGCGCGCGCATGCAGAGGTGGTTGCTTTACTTCACTTTAGTTTATTAAGCCTTTAGGTCATTACATCCATTCGCCCAAATCTACGCTAATCTGACCTAACTTGTATCTAACCAACAACAATACCTAACCTAACAATTTCGCTCAGCTCTGAAAGCCTGCATCTACGAAATAAATAAGCCATTCTAAAGTTTCTAGCTGCCCATTTCGAGGCATCCCTTTCAGTGGGGTCACTACAGGGTGGGACGGAAGGGGGAGTCACTACAAGGTGAGACGTGGGGAGCAACACCCACGGGCCCCCAACCTCAGGTGGGGGGGGGGGGGCACCAGCCAGACTGATTATTTTACACTGTACACTTTCGAATAGAGAATCGGTGATAATCACGAATTCTTAACATCATTATTGCCCGCTTTTCGGCTCTCGGCCCTTTTCCAACAATGAAACGATACCATTGTTTTTTTCCATTGACGTCGCACACGTAGGCCATATTTTATACTAAGGGAACAATTAACATTTCTACAAAGACTACGATTACGTGAAATTAAATGCCTGCCATTGCAGGAACCATCGACGTCCAAAGTCTGTTTTGTTGACGCTGTTAATGAGGCTAACAGTTTTGTAGAGCAGCTTCTACCTCTTCCACTGACAAAGAGACAAACCGAACATTTAGACGTTTCCACCGTTCTGTTGGCAAGACAAAGTGTTACCGCCGTCTTCTTATTTATTTTACTGTATTTTATTTTAAAGGACGTTAGCCTTTCGCAGGCCATTTGGGTCAAAGGATTTTAGCGAGCGTTAACCGCACCCGGTCATCTGCCCGACGAAGCCCTAAGGCCCTATGTCTGCAGGCCATTTGTACCATCGCTGAACAATCCAACAGCGATCGAATTCATTTTGCTAGCGACGAAACAATTACAAAGAAAAATGGAACGCACAACAACAATACCCAAGCGCGAGCACAGTGAAATGGGCAGAGATCCGAAAAGTGGGCAATAAATAGGCTATTGTTGGCTTTCCTCGTGCCAATAACTAACAATACCTCTTTCGCTGCGTGCCCTCGGCATTGTTAGCTTTTGGCACTCGAAAAGCGAGCAATAACCTTTACTTTTCGCCCAGCACAGACAACTATGTCAGGCAGCTTAATGCCTAACACAACATGAGAATACAGAAAAAATAGTTCGTCTAAAAAATTTTTTTATTTTTTTTTTTACACCTGTGGTTAGGAAAGGATGATACAATTGGTGAATTCCTATTACGATGCACAGGCAGTTAAAGCATCTACATTCCTCCCAGATTCCTTTCACCAAAAGGCAAATTCAAGCGTGGGGGGGGATTCACAAAGGACAGGTTTGCCCACCCACGCGCCACACACATGTGGTCGGAGTTGCGCTACTGACCTATAAACTCGTTTTTAATATGGTTTTGTGGCCCTGTCATTATTATATGTTATGCCAGTTGCCTTTACTACAATTTCACCTATCCTATGGCTCCTCTACCTGACTTACATTTTCTTATTATTGCGATTTTGTTTTTCTTTATATCATATTACGTGATATTAAAAAATTGACTCGCCCTATCATATCGCTTTTCGCTCAAGGCGGAGACAGACAACGCGCGGCGCCGTTTAGGGGGCGCTTCTTCTCCTGTCAAACTCGTTTAAAATGGGAAAATCGGCGAGGGAAGGTCGGGGTGACATGGCAATCGATAATGGCCACGTGCCCAAATAAAGCCTAAATATTTCTTGTAAACCGTCTCTCCCTTTCTCGAACGTCGATGAAGCCACAAAATGCGACTTTCCAAAGTGAAAAAGACCAGAGGCGATTTTCCTGAAGCTTTTTAGAGTCTGTTTAAAGGAATCTATCTCTCTCGCTTCTAATTTAACCTTGTACGTGTTCGAAAGTTTAAGCTTAAAATTAAAATTTTAGTTTTAAATTGTTTAAAATTTGTTTACTCTAAAATTAAGTCTTTTCAGCATATTCATGTTGGCATAAAGAGGACGGAGGTCCGACTAGAGTCTGCCCAGGATTACAGATTGGGGATATGCCCGGATGCTGGCACGGAGATATTAGTCAACGGAGGCCGTGAAGCAGCATCTGTTTATTTTGCTCTAGCATAACCAAAACGGCATTGGAATCTGATTTCATTGTTTGGGGAAAAAATATGATTTTGCTTGGTGCTTACAAGTACCTAAAACTTCAATGATTACGTGAATATTTTAAGGTGTGTTTCAGAAGATGAGCCTTCGGCTAGCTCAGCCACTGAAGCACCTTCATTCAACTATACAATGTGGCAGGAGTGTCCATCCGCCCCGCCCCCCCCCCCCCCCAAAAAGAGTGGGAGGGGATTGCGAATGGCTAATTTTTGGAAAAGTTTAAAGGGGTAGGGGCTTTAACTTTTCCAAATGTTAATTTTGGTCTCCGGGGAAGAGGAAAGGGAGAGAAGCAATGGGGTAGCTGAAAAGGAAATTGGAAAAAGTAGGGAGGGGGAGTGGTGCATGACAGACATACCGTTTCATAATGGCATCGAGATGCATTTTTTCTCTTTTCTTCATTTT
>JAHWFP010231443.1:0-28722 GCA_023313725.1 Lithobius niger
TTTTTTTTTTAATGGCCCTCTTTGGGCATATGCTGGAATGAAGGCGCCAATGAACATCTGAAGCAAGTACTAATGTAGTTACTTTTATTGTCTAGTAAAAAAAAAGTCGCATTTGTTATAGAAAATTCAGTATTTGTACCAAGTACACGGCTTCATTTCGTCCACAACGTAAATATCTATACGGGCGTGGGAGCCAATCTGTTCTAAGGAGTACCGGTATTGCAGAGGACTGCACAGGAGGGGACGGGGGGAAGGGGGACGTTGCCCCTGCCCTTTTCGGAAAATGCCTTTTCTGAAAAAAATAATGGCCTCTTTGTGCCATCATTTGCTGGTCTGGCGGTGACTGGCAAAGGGCCAAACGGCCAAAAAAGGGCAAAGAAAGGCCTGAAAAGGGGGCAAAAAAAAAAAAAAAGATTTAGAGAGGGTAAATGAGAGCCAAAAGAAAATTCCCAAAAAATGTCCACTGTAACTCAATGTGCAGGTTTACTAAAATTTGCCCCTGCCCTCTTGCGGTACTGTGTACGGTAACTGCCGGCATGCATAGGTTTGCAGAAACGGTGCTTAACCTCTTTGCAGTCAGTCGTCTTCAAATAATTTACAGCTGCCCCCTGCAGATGCATGGCATTCACTTTCAGTTCTCGGGAAAGTTAATTCTGTAAACCAATTATTGGGAGCAGCCTTTTCCATTTGCCCTGTAATAAAATAAAAAAGAAAGAAAAAGAGATCAAGAACGCGAACGAGTAAGCGAGAGAGAGAGAGAGAGCGATTTCTCAAAACGGGTTTTTGGAGCGGGACAAGTCGGAATTAATTATTTTGATTAATTGTAGATGATGTTAATCAAAATCTCATTTTTAAATTTAGCTCTGTTTTCTGTCTCTTCGTGTGTTTTGAGGCCCCCCACCCCCCTTCCTAAAAGAACAAAGCGCATTTGCATATTTTCAAAAAAGACGGTATAACAAGCTTACAGATTCCCGGCACAGTGAATCGATTGAAATTTGTGTCGAAAGGTGACACTTCCATTAACGGCAATAGGTAAAACTCAAAGACGGAAGACGCACCAGCAATAACACGTCAATATTTGCCGATTTTTAATTCAGTTTTCATGGATTCGGTAAATAAGTCTTTTGCGTATTATAACCTCCCTCCCTCCCTCCCCCAAACACACCGATTCCATTAGCCGTAATAATAATGTCTTTTGTTTACATCCACA
The DNA here is from genome assembly GCA_023313725.1 of Lithobius niger. Lineage (NCBI taxonomy): Eukaryota > Metazoa > Arthropoda > Chilopoda > Lithobiomorpha > Lithobiidae > Lithobius > Lithobius niger. The sequence continues at coordinate 1,211 of JAHWFP010231443.1, forward strand.
TTCATCAGTTATGCCGTTTGTGGTATCATTTTGCGACTATCTGATGATAAGTGGGAGGAGGCTTTTACCGGGAAAAAAACAAATCAAAGCTTGCTTTCTTGGGGTCTGTTGATGGGAAAAGCGAAAGATATGAGGACATTCCAAGAATCCATCTACCAACTTGTTTGATTAAGGATTCGACTTTGAATAACTTCAGCGATGTTGTAGGAGATAGCATTGAGACGGCATTAAGAGGACATTTTGGTATATTTGCGTATGCTAAAACCAGATAAAGTATATGCAGACTTAAATGCACAAGTTTTATATTTCGAAGTTAAAAAGTAAAATAAATGGTACTATCTTCCTAAGAACAATTTAAAACAACAACCTATATGTGCAGCCAAGGCCTTGTCAAAGTGCAGTTCACATTGTGCCGTGCAGGATGATAAATAGCAATAGTTTCAGACTGAATGCAGGATCTGGTACTGCAGGCATATCACTCGGTATAGTTTCAATAATTGTCAGTCATTTTAGTAAAATTTACATCGGCATGTTTACAACACAGGTGTGGCGGCAGCCATCTTCGTAAACTGAATCAATATTGGAATATAAAAAAACTTTGACAGACCGCATCGTTACGAGGTTTACGAAAGAAAACTAAGAGGGGGATAAATAAATACATTATTTTAAAGTCTGGTTCGTAGTAAAGTGAGCAAGTCAACGTGCCTTCAAAGAAGAAAAATACGTTAAAAGACAATTCGATAAAGTTCCACACAAGAACAAGATGATGGGTAAAAGTAGCGCGACAATCGAGGAAGTTTAATGTATCGGACGTCAACTTCAATGAAATCTTCATTCCAAAGAAACATAGCGTATCAATTAGGCGATAAGGCTGTCCTCCCGTACTGGGTTTTTTCAATTTTTGCAGAATGTACAGATCTATGATAGGTTTGGAGCATGTTTAACAGCGCTGTAATGTGTGGCGCAGTGACAACCAAGACCACTGGCACTGTGACTGTGGTTGGCGCTAACGAACTGGATGTCGACGCATCATTAAGCCTAAATCCACCTTACCCCCCCCCCCCGTCTGGGTGGGGACTGCGCCCGGAACGACGGTTACTTAATATCTTGCAATATGCGACTAGGAAGGGTGGGATGTATCATCTACCTACGATAAGGACATATATTAGGCTATTAAAATTTGCTGGTATTTGAGAGGTGTTGGGCATGTTCACGGCAACATCTGTGCGAGGACTTGGAATTCAGCCACCAAAAGTCATGGTATTAGCACAAGATGTCCCTCCATACATTTCAATGTCCCAATGATTTGTGATCCTAGGCGTCAATATTTTATTCTGCAATTCCAGGCTGTGGTGGCATTTTTAAAAGTCTTCAGCCGATGTGGGGCTGGGTTGAAGTGAGCCTAGACTACCCTTTCGTTGTTTGCCATTTTTTCCTCAATAGAACCTTACTTATTTTTAGGGAATTAACTGAACAACTGGGACAATTCACGAAAAATTTCTTCAAGTGGAAAAATGTCTGCTTGTTATTTTATTTTAAATATTCGTAAGCCAAACACGAAATCTCCATACGGTAAAACTATAAAAATACAAGTTAAATACATGCCATTCTCAATTTGTGTCCTTCTGTAGTTTGATGACGATTGATTTGCGAAAATGTATTTAATAACATGATGTCTGAAGGTTTACCAGTGGGCCACGTGGAAATTTTCCGTTATTCCCTACCCTCGTACTACCCCACTTGACTGCTTGTTCCTTCCTTAACGAACAAAGATATAGAATTATTTTCTTTGCTGGGGGGTAGGGGGCAATTGCGAACGTCTCTCCCCAACTCCATAAGTAACGGTAGTAATAAGCTACACTTTGTAAGTAATTTTTTTTAACAATATGAGGAATTCTGTGAGGATTACTAAATACCAGAAAAGCACCATCCTGCACGAGCAAATTCATTATTTTGGGACTGGGTGATGAATTAAAAACCGTAACAATTACATCTCATTTATGAGGATGGCATAGCTTTTTGTTAGTCACCTTGCCAAGTATACGCATATTTTTTTTTAACTGCATGGTGTACATGTCTATTTTTTTCAAAAGTAAAGAGATAGTTTTTAATGGCGAATGAGGGTCCCCTCCGCTAAATACCCATCAATTTATTGGTCTCCTTCGTAGACAAAAAAAAAAAATTGGTCCTATTCATCAAGTGTCGTATCAGTCCTGCAGGAACAGGGATTTCGTGATCCAAACGACTTTTGAACGTCAAATTTGTGACTGCGCCTTCTTCAGAAACGACGTTTTGCCAATTTATGATGATTCTGTCCTTCTGGCCGGCGTTTTTCGGTTTTTGCAGGAGCGGCAGATATACGATAAGAAACTAGATTTTGGGGTTTGGTTAACATCTCTGTAATATTTGGTGCAGTGACAACCCGGGCCACTGCACTGTGGCTGAGGTTGGCGCTAATGACCTCGCTGTAGATGCGCCATTAAACCTCCGGCCCCCCCCCCCCCCTGGACCGGGGAGATAACGCCAGTTCACAGATTTAACACCGTCCAAAATGGCTATTTTCTACCCCCGAATGGCATCCCATTCAAACACTCCGCCGTGCAGAGAAGCATCGCCTACTTTCGGGGTCCAAAGTACCCATTTTATATACGTCATAGGTCGTGCTAACCTAGTCCTATTTTTATTCTGTTTTTTTTTCTTTACATTGGTAATGTCTCTTTGTTTCCTACATATACCAAATTTATACTCATAGTGTGCGATGCATATTTAAGAAGTTAGCAGTTGAATGACCTCGACAACATTTCGCAAGGCCCTACCATCTCTCATCCAATCAATGGCCTCTCTTGGCCTCATCACATCACCCGGGTCTCACAACATATCGTTCAGTAGTGCTTTAGCTAACAAGCTGGGTCACAACTTAACTATCACCCTGTATAAACCATTACGCCAAAGTTAAGCTAATCGAAGAAAATCCCACCTATATAGTACAGCCGCCTAAACTTGCGTCTTGAATTAGCAGTTAGCGCCCCGTTTACTCTGGCCTCGCAGCCAAAATTATCCATCTGGAGAGAAGCTAGGCAGTCGATTGGAATGAGATAACTGCTTCAATCTCATTCCGCTCTACTGCGAATAAGATTGGAATAAGATGGAGTCTCACTTCAAGCGTAATCAACCGGCTGTAGACTAAGAGACGCAGAAGAGGGAGATAGGCTTTGTTAAAAGGGCCTTCGAAGAAGGTACTGGCAGAGACACAGCCACGGTGGAAGCTTTACTTAACTGATGAAGTGTTTCGTCCTTCTAAAAGAGAAGGCAGTTCGGCTTCAAGAGCATTGAAAACCATTAAGAGGTCCTTCTGGCTTGAAGTTCTCTAAGTGGAAATTCCTCTTCTTAACGGCCCGTGCATCCCCCAACCCCTCTGGCTCTATTAGCTTATCTTAACAGGTAGGGGAGAATGTCCTCCTCCTTCCTCTCCTTTCCGTTCCTTTGGCTCTCTCAGTCAACCGACTGTGTGGTTCACTTTCCCCGACTGCTTGAAGACGTGTACACAATTTATGGAAGCGACACGTAAACACACTTGGCCGGCGCAGTGCATCGGCGTCGCCATAGTGCGCTTATCTCCTCTTGGAACGCTCGGCGTAGGATTTCGCCTGGTGCTGCTGCCTGATTTCCCGCCCCAAAAGCCACGACGGTTATTGCTAAACGGCACTCCCTGCATTCGTCGGCCTACTTATCTCAGTGAGGCTGAGCCATGGATTCCGGATGTGACCAATTCATTAAAATATAATGTAGAAAGTACCAACGGGGAAAAATATACTAGCCATTAATTTCACTTGGAATTGACAGTTCTCAGCGTTTCAACTCCCAAGATCGGAGTCGTTTTCAAGTGATTATGCAGGGTTGGCTGATTATATAACCAGCTTGTGGAAAAAACTGGTTTCTACCGTTTTACCGTGGTTTTAACCACTTTATCGAAAATAGGAGAAAATGCAGACTTTATTCTACTAAATTTTTTTCGCATGCATGCATTTACAATTTATGTTACGCTACGCTTCTGTAAGCACAATGTAACACGCTATTTACGAATAGCAGGGCGCACCTTGTGTGAACGCACATGGTGCACCTTGCAGTTACATGAGCTGCTTGGCATCCTGTCAACTTCCGTCTACACCGGAACTTGGCCGAACGCCAACAGCCGGGAACGAGGCTACTCTATTGTTCAAAACCAGTTAGAGCCGGCTCTTACCTGTTAGCGGTTGCGCAACGTAATGCCTCAGGCTACTTCTATTGTTCTGGCCCACGCATAAATACGAGGGCAGGAACCATGGGAAGCCACTTGGTGTGGGGCAGACGACTCGAAAGGTTGTCTCCCTGGACTCAGCTCAGGATAAGACCAAGCTCCTAAACTTGTGTTTTATGCCTAATATGTGTTCTCAGTGCATAGTCCCCTAGCTATGCTGTAAGGAGTAAATTGGCTTTAAGATTATTCTTGATTTCAATCGTCTACTGCCTGAGTACGTCACAATAAAGTCAAAGCCACCGTGTGGTGGAAGGGGCTGAAGAATACTTCAGTTGCCAGGAACTTGATGCAATTTATAGTTCTGATTCAGAATGCATCATGCAGTCCTGCATCCATCGAGCAAATATTTTCCAAACTTTTGAATAATTCCTGCGTCCTATACGGTGCTAAGATTTTATTTCTTAAGTGGCCATACTATTAATATTTGGACACCATACAATGTTATGCTAAGGTTAAAATTTGAAAGACATGGCAATTACCACTTTTGCCGGCATAAAACGGTAACACCCAGGTTTATACCACTTTTTCCAGCAAAAAGCTGTTTTTGCTAGTAAAAACTCAACCCTGTGAGTATACACAACAACCTTCAAAATAAAAAATAAAAAAAAAATCAACACTATTCGACAAAATGTGTTGAGAAGAAGAAGAAGAAGACGGACTTAATTTGAAACACAATTAAAACAAATAGCAGACAACTCACCTACAATTTGGTGATAGAATGGGACGTGAGGGACTGGATTAGGCCTTAAATAGTGAAATTCTTTGGAGTTAGCTATTTTGAAGGAGAAGTGGGGGAACACGTTTAAATTAACACCAACTGATTCACATGCTTAAACATTAAAAATGCTTGCTTTCGAAATATCGGTTAAGATAAAATGAGTACAAGGGAATGGTTGTACGTGTTAAAATGATGATACACAAAATTTAGTTCTTAACGTCTTTCTAAATATTTGTGTTTTTTAGTGGAGGTAGAGTTTCGACAAGCTGTATTTGGGTTTAATTGTTTCAAAGATCCTAACGTGTCTTAGTTTTAAGGGAATTATCGTTACTTATACTTTTCTGAATGTTTGTTACTTTATAACATGATTAGTGTTGCATGAGTTTTGTTGTAACACATACTGATGATATCATACTGCTGGACAATTATCCATTTTATTCTTAAGGAAAAATTAGTGTAAGTTTATAATGGATAGGCCTATTAATGTTAAAGGCAAATTTATTAAATGTAATATCGGCTCAGACAAGCTTTTTAAAGAGCTCAAAGCTGATCTAGGAAAAATAAATTATTATTATTATTATTATTAAATGAACAGATTTGTAAATCTACTCTCACGTAAAACAGATCTCCTTAACCAAATTACTTAAGATTTAAATCATTTGAAGCAAACATTTGCCGCATGATCTGAAACAGGGATTTTGCCAAGTTTCCCTGATCATTGCGTATGGTGCGTGTAGGATTGCGAAGAGAATAAAAATTTAAGACAATTTTGTCGATATATTTTTCTTACATACATCCTGTCTACAGAATTATTCATTCAGGCTTAAGGATCTTTAATTTTCTTCACCCAAAAGTGCCAACCGGCCAGTTTTGGTGGCCGACTTTACTGCAGGCAATCATAGGAAAAGAGACAAACTGTGGGCTGCTTTTTTGCATATCCTGAAATCGGCCTATTTTCCAGGAGTATAAAAGTTTGAACTCCCTGGTGCATCTACTTGTATATTTAAAACCGAACCTATGGCTTCACGCCAATGTTTACTGATAAACACAACAATAAAAAACGATGTCGTTGTTGGGACTATGTTAATAATATATAATATATATATAAGTTTGTTGCAAACGTAACTGGAATGGCAAGGACCTGGTGGTCACTAACTGCCATCCGAAGTTGAAACAAAATTAAAAATTGTAAAGTTTAAAACGAAGACGGTTGCCCGGCTGCAATGGAAGGGTTGATGGTATAGGGTTGGGGTCACGAATGCCTTACCACCAAGGTTAGACCTACCAGGGACACAGTGGTCCCCGATGGGGAAAAGTTCTCTCAAGCCTAACGACCATGTTACTGAATGGGTCTTCTTCATTCTGATACGGGGGGGGGGGGAGTGTGGGGGGCGCATGTGACAATTGTGCATCCACACACCAGTGCATTTTTAGGCAAAATAATAACTGGAGAAAAATTACAGCTATAAAAACTGATGACATTTTGCCTTGCCTTATTAGTCTGTCAGACAAGCAGGAAAGGTTTCGAAACTGGGAACATGGTCGATAGTTGGTGAAGTCTGCATGGCTGGCGGGTCGTCATTATCTACAATCACTTAATGACTGATTGTTGCCATTAATTAAATACAATTAAAAGATTTGCAATTGTATTTATTTAATAAAACCAAGTGATATTAATGTAAGGCAACAAAAATGCAGAGTGTAGAGAGCAGAATGTAAGACTAACTTTAAAAAAATCTCTAAAGTCAGTGAAACATGAAGAATCTACGTGGTACAACAAATATGTGCGACACTGGATTCAAACATTAGGAAGACTTCACTTATGGGTGTTAGTACACCGTCTTACTTTTGCCATGAATGACGGGTAGCTGGGAATGAGCCAAGTTAAGGCTGCGCAGCGAAAGGGGCCCTTTCTGTTTTCCTCGCGATAGCGCTCTGTGTCTTATAAAATAAATAATTTGTTGCGACAGCGACAGTGTGGCGTATTCCAGCAATGGACGGAGGAAAACTTTAAATAACCCAAACCTTACTAGAAATACTTCCAGATGTGAAACATCGGTTTACTACCGCCAATCGACGAAAGGCCGACGCGCTCGTCTTATACGACAATGGAGAGAAGACTTTAGGTTTTCTTGTAAACCAAATGCCAAGATCTTTTACCTTGATAAAAGATGGCAAAAATACATTATCAAGAGTGTATTGATAATCAAAGTTTCTTGTGCCAACCTTAAAACTATAACACTTCTGAATATAGATAGAGGTAATTGCCAGAGAGCAGACCAAGAATCGACTAGATACCTTGATTTCATTTGCGAGTTCCGCAGAAAGGTGTAATCGGTGAAGTTTGGGCTGCCAGTCTTTAGGTCGTCAGCAAATTTGTACCCATAGGTGTTTACATTTCCAAAACTAAGGTCATTAAGGTAGATGACGAACAGAAGTGGGCCAAGAACCGAACCCTGCGGTTCTTTGTTCTCTCAGACGCTCAAACAAGACAGCAATAAGCTGCGCGTGATTAAAGGGACTCTCCAGGAATGTACTCGGCTTATCGCCAAACCAACTATATTCATTGCTTCTTTTTGAGTAGAGGGGAGGGGGGGGGGAGTTACTCCTCCAGAATTGTGTCGCCGACCAGTCACAGTCCGTCATGCTCTTGTCGATTGTCACCATTTTGATGGTATTCGTCGCCGTTTCCTCGCGGACTGTTCCGTCCGGGATTTTACAATTTTTGCTGGGGGTACAGATAAACGAGAAGATCCAGATATGGGTAACATCTCTGTAATGTGTGGCACAATTGCAACCCGGGCCAGTGCACTGTGACTGAGGTTGGCGCTAATGACCTAGCTGTCGACGCGTCATTAAACGTCAATTTTACCCGTCTTACTTTTGCATATCTGATTTTTTTTCACATGCATTCATACAGTCATACCTGCTACGTTTTTGACTTTTCTGTTTAATTATTTAATCTATGTAACCAACCCTATAAATTCTTGATGTAACTAAGATCGTACTTTTGTTTGTTTATTGTATCTGTGTATGTTTGTGTCCACATTGGGACCCTCCATAGTGTTTTTTCTATTGACACCCGTAGTGGGAATCTCGATATTCTTAATTCTACTGTTTATCTGTGTGTGTTGCATTAGAATTGTCTGTTTAAGTAATAATTCGAACTATCTTTTCAACAAAGATATACAGTACTGATGACGTCATGGTTTTTCCAGTCACAATATTTTCGTACAAACGTGATCTAGGTCCTAGATCTAATGTAAGTTTGGGTGACTGCTAATGAGAAATCACAGTATTTTCATGCAAACGGGAAATCACAACAGTATCGAGGAAATCTCGATAATCTTAATTTTGTTTGTTTGTTTGTGCGTCATTTAAACTGAATTGTCTGTATAAGTTTTAATGTTTCGAGCTGTCTTTTCAACAAAGATGCACAGTACTGATGACGTCATGTTTTTTTCCAGTCACAATATTTTCATGCAATATTTGTATGCCTCTATGTCTCCGAACCCTGGATCTAACTAATTCTAATGAAAGCTTGGGCTACCGCTAACGGGAAATCACAGTATTTTCATGCAAACGTGAAATCACAATAATAACCCCTCTATGAACCCGGCCGTTTACGGCGGGAGGAGGGAAGGGTCTGTCGTAGTGTTTTTAAAAAAAAATTAAACTTCATCTTTCCATCATCAAGGTTGACGCCGTTCACTTCTTTTTTCATTATTTTATTCTGTTCATCCGTCAGGAGACATGACTACTTCTCGAGAAAAAGGAGCGATTGACGTGAAATCTGGTACGTAGTCCACTAAATGATAGTCAGTTATTTATCACTAAAACCTCGAAATTGGAGAGCTGCTTAAGGAGTATCCGTTTGCAGTATGCTAGAGACTACATCAAAAAATAAAATAACTACACAGGCGAAAAATGCTCGTTAAAGACGAAAGATACAAACTACGCGTAAACCACGTAACAATCATTATTTCTGCGCCAATTGGATTGTTGTAAGGTTTAGCGTACACAGGGTGCTAACAAGTCACTTACGACTCCACCCAACGGGAGCCGCGAGGCGACGTCCCGCCACCATATTGAAAACGCAACGAATCTCGCGAAGGATGATACCGTGCGAGAGCAAAGCTCGAGAGCCTGGCCTGCCTGCCTTCCACTCGTAAATCGCCTCCAAATAAAGATGGCTTCTGCCTGCTTCTTGCAACGCCAAGCTCAGTCTTTTTTAGACGAGACACTGCATCTGTTGACCGGAAAGAAGATAGAGCATAGACGGGAGGGTCATAAGCGGGCAGCCAGCCGTGGGTTTTGGGGTCTTTCTAACCGGCACCTGGACGCAAGCGCGTATAGGATACCTTAACTCTTATCACAGCGCGCCGGAAAAAGGATTCTGGTTGGTCGGTTGGCTGCTGCTGCCGATTGGGGACGCAACGGAGACACTTCTTCTGGTTCTCACTTAGACCCTTGCCTGCGACCCAGGTTCAACAACCAGCCACACTTCAGCTTAAAAGAAGGCTTGATTACCTGTTTAAAGCAACATACCGCCTGCCTTAGGCTATAACCTTCCGCCTGCCTCACAACACCCACGCGACGATCACATCCGCGTATTTACCACAGCTAAGGTCAACTGAGACGGTAGCTTCGTTCCTCGCAACGAAAACGTAGCTACCGTCTCAATTGGCATTGCGCCTAATAGGCCACCCAGCGTGAACCCATTGATTGTGTCGTCACAAACCGGACTGACTATCGTATTTTAAAATCACAATTTATAATTTTCTAGGCTAGTGTCTTATAATTTTGCTTCGGCGATCTATTGGAATAATTAATTTTAATTTTTACCGCATTAGTCTATTAGATTTTAGATCTCATGGTAATTATTAGAAAATTAATAGATGCACACATAGAGATGAAACGTCATGATTATTGTACGCGCGCAATGCATCATTTAGTGACGGGTCGTTAGTAAATAAAGTTCCATTATATTCAACAGAAATTCTCCTAGACGCCACATTTTAAAAAAGGATTTTTATCCAGGGAAAGACTAACGGTAAAGCAATAGACCTTTGGGGCCGTGCTTGATGTGGAGGATCGAGAAAAATGGCGCTGGGAGGTATATCCCTTTAACTTCAAGAATATAATATTAAAAGGACAATCCTCCAAGCGCCATTTTTCTCGATCCTCCACATCAAGTATGGCCCCAAAGGTCTATTTCCTTACCGTTAGTCAATTCTTTGGTAAAAATCTGCTTTAAAAAGTGGCATTTAGGAAATTTTCTGTTGAATAATTGTTAACGTTATTTACTGCGTCCCGCTGTATATCATGCATAGCGCGCTTACAATAAGCATGACGTTTCATCTCTGTGTGTGCGTGTACTAATTTGCTAATAATTACCATAAGATCAAAAATTTAAAAGCGTAATGCATTAAAGATTAAAATTAATGATCGTCGAAGCAAAATTATAAGACACTAGCCTAGAAAATTATAAATTGTGATGCTAAAATACGAGAATCATTCCGGTTTGTGACGACACGATTAATGCGTTCGTGCTGGTTCGTCTATTAGGCACAATACGAAATGAGACGGTAGCTTATTATTCGCTGCGGAGAACGGAGCTACAATCTCAGATGACCTTGGTGTTCTATTTGAGCGGAAGGCGATCAGCGCGAGCTGTTATAAGGCAGGCGGAAGGTTATAAGGCAGGCCGAGTGTCCCTTTTAACAATACACTTTTAATAATCGAAACAGAAACAGGACAGAAAGGGCCCCATAAGCTATTAACAACCAGCCTCAAAAAGAAGAAAGGCGGAAGGATTAAGTCTTTCAACGATTTTAGGCTGATTCACTGCCTAAAACTCTTGGTCTCTCTAAGAACGGGAATTAAAAAATAATGATTTAGCATTCGTTTGAAGAAGTTTATTGAATAGGCTATGCCAAACAGTGGTGTATTACCGTTTCGCCGTACCCCGGGCCGTTTCCCAAATTTCGTTTCGCCGAAAATTAAGCCCTGATTAAGTCCCGAAAGGGAAATTCCCGTTCGACGAATATCATTTTGCCGAAACATTCTCAAAAAATTTGACATTGCGGTGTTAAACTGTGTATTGAGCTAATATGAGTATTTATTTATCATTTTAGAAGTCTGTAAATTCACGTTTTGAAAAAAAAAAGAAGAAAAAAACAGAATAAACGTAACGACGTCGATTTCCATGTTTTTTTTTTCTATAGCTTTTTTCTTTATTTGCTTGCTTTTGTTTATCACGCATTTATTTACAGCAAAAGTTGTTTAAAAAAAATTCATGTTCAGGTGGTAAACATAATATATCTACAGCAATTAATCACTGAAGTTATGTTGTTTTATTTTTCGTTGGGAAACAATTTCAAACATTGTGTGATATTTTCATGCATCGTATTCAAAATCCATATCAGGATTGAGATACGAATCGAATACGTCGACTAGTTGCCGAGATTGTACGTCTCGTTCAGTTCCGACTTTAACCCCTGCCATACATATACGCGATGTTTTCCTTTCAACCGAACACTGGGTGCGGGGAGAGAAAGTGGCTGCCAGTTCCCGTAGTGCTTTCCTGTATGACTCAGTTTTGCAACAATAGTTCATACGGATGTAAATATTGCAAACGTCTTAATTTCCGTGTTTTTAAAGGCCATACCACCTCACTAATTTCGAGCATCATGCACGGAGTAGCTTTTGCAACATTTTCTTAGATCAGAGTGAATGTTTATAGCACGAGGGAAAAAATAGGAAAATGAATCCATCCCTTTGCAACATTTACACATGTTTGAACTAACTTTACAAAACTGAGTCATACAGATAGCTTACCGGGAGAAGTGGACCTTTAATTTAATTTTTAGAAGAACCAGAACCGATGGTCTCAGTATGTTGACCATTCGTGTGTTCGAATTTTGCTATACATGACAATTCGAAGCAGAAATTGTACAAATTGCGAACCATTTCATTATGCGAACTTTTCACCCAAGGATGGCAGCCTTCAAACTTCGATACAGCTGTTGCATGAGCGGTATATATATTTAGACTGTCTTTAGTGTCCGCGGCCTATCTTGAGTTCTCCGCAGAACGAACACAGATAATCGATTGTATGTTTTCGGTAGCAGAGTGCCTTGTTGATATCCGAGATGGTTACAAAAACAATGGCGGCCATCGATTAGAGCCACCCCCTCCAGGAAGACGTAGCCGCTCACAAAATACTTGCAGGACTCAAGATACGCCGCGCACACAATAGCTACACAGCTCTCATGTATCATCGTTCTCCAGTTGTAGGAACATGTAATTGATATTTTTCAGAGAGAAATCTATGCTCGGCCGATTAATTTTATCTTCAGAACTCATTTAATTATTTAGTAGAATTTTATTATTATTATTTAATTCTTGGAAACTTATGTCATCTGAAGCACACTAATTCGCGTTACAGACGAATCGGTTCAAGTTTCAACCGTATACCAGACTTTTTAGAAGGCTAAAGAATTCAAAAACTGCAGGAAAAAATCCAGAAATTCGAACCGTTCAATCACGAATCACTGCAGCGGCAGGAGATTACTTCCAAAATAATTCAGAATAGATCCCGTAGCTGCTGAAGAAGATCGGTAATCCGTCAAGGTATACCTTTGCTGGCAGTGACTGGTAGGGGCTTTGTCAGAGGCTTTGTGAGAGTCAGAATCGCCGACTATAATAACTTCTTCAGACAACTAGACCGATTTCCTCCAATGCTCAGCCTTGTTGATCCTGCTTGGTATTTTAACGGTAACCGGACTGAAAATCGTTGGAACAAACATCGCCGGTTTAAATAACGTGGACGAAACATCGTAAAGACACAAGTCGTAAGCACACAAACATCGTCGTAAGCACAAAACATCAATAAGAATGAAGAAAATATACTGGCAGGCCGGAATGGATCGGTCTATTACAGGGGGGGGGGGGGCAAGGAACCATTACCTGATAATGGACAGCCTACTGCAAAGCTGGGGGGGGGGGGTGAAATTACGTTGATTTTGCCGCACAATTCCGTCAGCTTGCATGCCCTGGCATTTGTTCCACCTGCTCGAGTGATGAAATTTACATTTGTTGATGCAACTGAAGATTTCCTAGCAAATTCCGTTGAATACTTCGAGCCCACGTGGATTCGCGGTCTTCTAAGGCAAGGACGACGACATTCTGCTCGTTCCACGTCTGGATGTGGAACTGTTACCAAACTACAATTGCCGGAATGGCTCACACAAACAATGCATTGAATTGAAGGCTGGAATCACTCATATCTTCTTTCTTGGCTTACAGCCGCTAAGTTATCTGGAAATTCATCGATGCTCAAAAGTTATACCACGCGCAATGGCTGTTTGGTGTGACGTGCACATCACGTGTCTGGGCTAGTCCAATCAGACGGCCAAACAGCCGTTGTTCTCGTTCGTCATTGGCTAACTCATGGTGACGTCACAGCAAACAGCCATTGCGCATGGTATAGAGCTGAAAAGAAATGAGGCAGAGAAATGATTCAAGCAATTGCCGGTATTGCTCTTCGCCGACTCGAATAATCATACAAGAACAGAGAACAATACATTAAGACCATTGTTGAAGACTTCGACAACCGCGAGCCTCGTTAGTTTTAGTTTCGTTATAAGTATTTTAGTATTGATGATAAGGTAGATTAGTTGTAGCACATAGGATCTACTGGAGGTGCTGATGACCTGTATGGGTCAGAGCTCCGTAAATAATCAAACAAACAACCCCGAGTCTCTACCAAACTTCTGTAGCACACAATTGCACACAATTTTAATCTTCAAGTAAACTAATTCACAGACTTCGTCTTTTTTATATAGCCTTGTAAGCTTAGTTAACTAAATTTTAACATATTTTCTCAATTTATTAAATATGCGATGTTTTATGCTAGAGATGTTGTGTCTTCGCAATGTTTCGTCCGCTCTATTTAGTACGGCGATATTTAGTTCTATAGAACCGTTTTAACTGAGGGCCGAGATACTAGCAGAAATATAGAACCATTATTAAGGGTTGGCTATTGGCCAGAAGAGACGCCAAAGCCGCTGAAGATGCGGGCAGTCTCTCACGCTACTCTCATTAGCAGTGAATGGCAGGCACTTTGCTAAGGTCCCGTTTCCGTTCACCTAATTGGGGTAAACTGCTTGGGTGGGGGAATGGTCAACATTTTAAACCATTGGATGGTCAAAGAAGCTAAGAGCCGAAGTTTGAAGATATCTTTATACTTTTCGTCCCTTCTTGGAGGTATTTCCGAAGAAGAGATGTTTCACATAATTCATATAAAATGTATATGAAGTATCGCTTCTTCAGGATCTGTCACATCTCGCATTCAGGTCATTTAGTAGCAATAAAGTGTAGACACTCCCACCTACGCCAACGTTCACAGCTTCACATCATCCAGACGAAAAATACGTAGAAGTAGGCGTTGCAGTTTCTTGGAACGAATATTTATGCAGACAGGAGATTTCCCCAAAATATTGTGATTCAAAATTGTAAATGCAGACAGCATCCTATGTATAAGTTCGTTCCCCCTTGCGTCATGGTTGGAAAAAAAACAAAAACTCGATCGAATGGGATGCCGTTCGGGCGGAAAACGCAGCAGAGTGCACGCTTTATTTTGTACGAATGTCCTATCGTAGGGTGGATTGAAGCAGGAGTGTCGAAAGCTATCCATGGTAATGATAACTTCTAATCAGCATCTCAGATTTATTTATTATTATTATTATTTAGGGAAGACTAACATAAATTATGGATGATCTAAGAAAGTCATAAATCTACGCAATTATTAAGAATAGCGATTTCGAATCAGTGTCGCGGTGGGACCAGATGGGGAGAGGGATTGAGGTTTAATTGTGGGAGGGCGGCTTGGTCTTTAGCGCCAACCTCAGTCCCAGTGCAGTGGCCCGGGATGCCACTGCGCCACACATTACGGAGATCTATATCAAACCTCAAATCTATATCTTATCGTATATCTGTACCTCCTGCAACATTTGAAAAATCCCGGACAGGAGGACAAAATCATCACCAAATTGACAAATGTCTCGCGGAATGTGGAAACAGTGACGAACACGTCATTGTCAAGATGGTGACAATCAGGAAGAACGTGAGAGACTGTGAGTGGCCGGTGACACCATTGACATTCAGGAGATAAACCCCCTTTAAAAGGAAGCAATGACTAAGGTTAGTGCGGTCAATACCAAACAGGCTAACATAACCTCTTCCCGGAGACTGCAGCGACAAGCCGACTGCCATTCCTGGAGAGTGCCTTTAATAGCCTAAAACGTATTGCCGTCTTGTTTGTCCCACAGGCTTGCCAAGCAGCGAGCAATCTCAGACGTAGAGCAGGAAAGGCGTCCGAGGGAATATGGCACAGATCCCTTCCGGGAAGACCAGAAAGGGACCTTTTTGCAGCAGTGTCAGCATGCTCATTCGCAGATATCCCGAAATGGCCCAGGGTCCAGCTGAGATTCACAGTTTGCCGCTGGCCAGAAAAGCGGGAAAGCAGAGTTTGGATTCGTTGTTTCAAAGGGTTCGGAGAGTTCCAGAAGGTGAGAGGGACAATTTTGGCAGAAAATTACAATCGAAAATTCCTAGGAGCTTCTGCATGCCACAATCGACATGAGCAAGAGCCATAACGCTGAAGAGCCATAACGCTGAAGAGCCATAGCGCCGAAAATACCAGGGTCAGCAGAGGTCAGACTGGACCCAGAACCTCCAAACTGTACCTATACTAGTGCTCCCTAGTACTGGTAAATGAAGCATTTTGGCCAGCATTAGTTTGAGCGAGCGCTTAGCGAGTTCCGTACGCTGACTTCAATTTTTTTCCTGAATTAGATAAAATGTCCATTAAGTGATGCGCCCTTTGGATAAAATCCTTGTTTCCTTCATAACCACTCGAAGTGTTCGCTCGCACCCTTTGGTTCTCAAACCCTTCGTGAGTTCAATGTTCAAGCTCATTTTTTTTTCATGCTTTGTCTTAAGCGTTTGTACTGGTAATCATTGTTTCAAAAATTGTCCATGAAATATATCCGTAATGTTTAGTATATAACGTTTATTAAGCAGTGGTAGTAAATAATAAAAACATAGTCTGTTATGCAACGATTAGTTTCCGACGCATTATCAATGTTTTAAAAATAAGCTGTGTCTGCAATATTTAGTGTTTGGTGAGGAACACTAAATGTTGGGAACCAGAACGAACTCTTGAAAAGCCGTTTACAAAACTATATGCAAATCCTTAGCTCAGAAACGTGATTCGTTTTCGTATTGGCGACTAATGCCCCATTCATGAGGCTATAAATAAAACGAAACCTGTATGATAGTTAAAGAGAGCAAGCCAGAGAGTGCACGTATGAACAAAATTATTTGCTACTCGATGTTTCAGACCATAGCTGGCTCGTCATCAAGAAGTAGTAATAGTAAGTTTATTCATCCAACACATGTTACAAAATTACCACAAAAGCAAACACTCATTCCACAAGAGCTAATGCTCGCGTGTGGTTTGAGAGCAGCAGACAAAGTAAAACAATTGAACTAGCACTTTTGCTCACAGAATCAAAGGTTAGTTAGGCGTCAGAAGAACAACAACAAAACAACATCGAAATAAAATTAAAAAAAGTGCATCGATAAATATATATATTCGCAGCAAATTTATGAAAAGGGAGATAAAAGCAGAATACAAAGAGGAGTGAAATATATTAATCAATCTCAAAGAAAACACGAGTAAACAAAAATAAACAATTTATAGTCAATTTATACTTAATATAGTCAAAATATAGTCAACAATTGGTATCGTTCAATTGGTATCGTTGTTGAATCATGTAATAGGCTAATAGTCAATACTTATAGTAATAAATTGCAGACCCCCGAAAAATAATAATCATAATAAAATAAAAGACAGAAAAGCTGCAAAACATCAAAATTGGCAGAAAGGTAATAGCACGTTCAGCTCACAATGCTAAACATGCTTTCTAGACAATTTCTGTCCAGGTTAATCAACCACCTAAACAGATGTTTCTGAAACGTCTGCTGATTATTAATTTCTTTAATGTTAACAGGCAGGTTATTGTGAAAAAATTTGCTGCCAAGGTATAACTTACATTTGTGTACACGTTCTTTAGAGACCTTTGGTTGCACCTAAAGACCTAATAAGACCTAATAAGACCTAAAGACCTAAAGACCTAAAGACCTAATAATACAAATTTCATTACACACGGTGAAGTCAGAACCGAATTCAAAAACAACAGCAAAAATGCAAACAAGATCGTCCGTGTTTCCAGGCAAACTGGTGGATGTAAGCAAAAACGGACATGTATTTAAACAGTTTTAAAAGAAATGAAAAATGAGGGAACTCACTGTGCACAGTTTACAGGCACAAATGACAATTCCCACTATCTGGGGCTGCGTGCTTTAGTTTCTAGTACTCACCACAGCATATTTTGCAACATTTTAGCAATGTTAATACTTGTTTTTGCTGTCTATTGTTACCTTGTTCATTAATAAGGGGGGGGGGGAATATTCGTTGTACTTGTTTTTAATACAGAACCAATGTAAGTGGCATGCCCTATTAATCATCCTTTTTGCTAAGGCGAATACAATTTCTTATCTTATCTTATTCTAGCCATTATTTATGAAATTCGACCACATTTCCCTGTCAACTTGCTGCAATATTTCTTCGTTTTTTTTTTTTAGATATTGACGAATAACAGATTTTCCCTGTATAATAAACTAAAGAACTACTTAATCGTTTAATGGAACCCTGCTTCTTACGCCATTTAAACAACAACTCCCACTCATCAATAAGATGCTTACCAACTCCCCTTCAGTTCAGTAGAAGTTAGATACACCATCAAAACTCGCAAATTCCTTGCCTTGCCTAAGGCACCCTGTTGCATAATTTGTCCGATTTACGACTAAGACTACAGCAGCTGGAAGCCCCCATAGCTCAAGCTCGATCCTAAATTTGTAATACGCCATCCGTACAAAATATTGCTCCACACGTCACAGCTTCTACAGAAACTAGACTTTTTAATATTCTATACGCTGCACACTGAGGCACGTGTCGTTATCTTGAAGCAGGTTTAGAGCTATACCTTCTCAAAAAAAATCACACAATGTGATTCTTGAACAAAGCTTCACTCATAAGAACTTGAAAAATAATCTACACATTACAATCTGAAGTGTAGATAACGAATAACGCTACCGTGCTCGTAACCATCAAGCAACAATAAAAGTATTTTTTAACAACTTGGAGACATTAATACAGGTGCATTTCTCGATTATAATCCATGTCAGAATTTCCCAATCTGATCAAAACATTCCTGGTCTGTCTAATAAAAAACAACAAACTGAACCCTAAAACTTTGGAACATCATAAAAAAAAAAAATTGACCACTTTGTCACAACTTTTCTTCCAACAATCAAGACTTGCAAATAATATCACCCCATTCGGCTGCCGCGAGACAACGCGTGTCAATTGAGTGGTGATAATGTCCTCCTGTCCGGGGTTTCTTAATTTTTACAGAAGGTACAAAATATACGATAAGATCTAGGTTCACAGTTTGGTTAACACTCTCTGTAATGTGTGGCGCAGTGGCATCCCGTGCTACTGCACTATGACTTAGGTTGGCGGTAATATAGATGTCGACGCACCATTAAATCTCATCCCCCCACCCCTCTGGTTTCGGTCGATCAGCACTGTTAAAAGGACACCAAACTTGGTTTTAGTTAAACTAATTAAATCGCCCCATTCTCAAAATGTGTGCATGAGAAGAGCAATCCAAATGCAATTAAAATTATTAGCCATGCACTTTCTATCCCAAACTGTTCCCACCGATTGTAACTGGTTTTTTTCGGCGTGAAAACCATTTTTCCCTCCATTGACGGGGGCCTACCTGCAGCAAATTACTGAAGAAAAACTAACATCTGGCCCCTACTAGGCTGGGACATACAAAATTGTATAATCGTGAAATCATTTATGCTACCACCTTCGTCTTTTACAAGAAATGGTACTTCCATCAGCCAGCAAAACGGAGTGCAGGCCCTTAAACTCGTACGTGGAGGCCCTACCTGCGATTAAGCCATGATTATGACAACCAATTATCAAATGTTATAATAATAATAATAATAATAATTTCGAAATATCTCCATCGAATATCAACTCCGAAGCCATAATGTTTTTTTTATTAATTTCTTTGAGCCTTAAGTCAGCCGAAGCAACTTAATGCTTGTATGGCTGAACCGGCTCAATTTTGAACATTACCAGACTTTTAGAGAAGAAGAAATATCTGGTAAAGGGAGGTGCCAACCCGGGGATTCGATCCGGGAAACCTCCGATCATCGTAGGGGCCGAAAGATTGTCCAGAATAATAATAATAATAATAATAATAATAATAATACTTTATTAAACATAAAGCACGAGACTCGACGAGTCTGTATGTGCAGATACAAACAAAATAGCAAACGATTTAATAACATTAAGACATGACAATACAATACACTGCTCAATGCAGTTCATTTTATGTTTTAATACATTATGTACCAGTTTTAAATATTATATACAATTAAAAAATAAAATAAAAAAAGAAGTAGAAGAAGAAGAAAAAGAAAAACTGTAACGTAAATTCATCGTTGTTCAGTAAGCCATGTTTTTATTTTTCGTTTCATAGTATAAGTTGTGGGTAAATGCCTGAGGTTTTCTGGTATTTTCTTAAAGATTGTTGGTACCAGATAATTATAATTTCTTTTGCCGTATGAGTTCCTCCATAACGGTACTTTTAGCCAGTTATTGTTATTCCTTACGTTACGAGTCACTGGTTCCTTATATTCATTCGAAAAATAATTTTGAACAATAATACCATACTCAAAAGATTTGTTTAAAGTTAAGAATGTTGGTTTCCTTTTCAATTTCACAAGTTTTCTTATAAACGTTAGTGTTAAACAGGACTTTGAGTGCTTTATTGGGAATTCTTTGTAATTGTGTATACAGTTAAACTTAATGATGTTGACCCATAAAGGCACTTGCGTATCTCACTTGGCTTAAAATCCACGCTTCATATAATAAAAAGAAATCAGATTTTTATTGGTCATTTCTTGTAAATTACGTTTTTTTTTTAAACTTTTCCTCAGTGGCTTCTTTTCAGCGAATGAGTCTATTATGTCTCAACAGTGGCCAAGGCCATTGTACATACGTACAGAAAATAAACACCGCCGCGGCCGACCCTCGGCGGCTGGTTGGTCGGGGCTGGCATCCCAGGCCCTTCACAGTCGGGGGTTCTGCGATATTGTCACCCCAGTAGTTACGGGCCGATCCCCTGGTTGGGGGTGGGGGAAGGGGGGGGGGGGTCACAGTCTAATATCCACTTATTTATATGACGTACTCAGGAACCAGATTCATAATAGCCTAATCAACACATGTCCTGAACTTTTTGTATTATAAAAGATTTTTCGACGATTTTTATATGGTTATTCAGAAAACGAATTGGAACTTTACTTGGAATCGTGGAACCATTGCTGACTAAACCTATTCTTCCCGTAGAACCGATACCTAAATAAACGTACTTTTCCCGACAATCTAAGTATAACTCTAAAAAACGTAAGCCACTTGATATATATTTAAAAATAATGTAGCTATTTTTTTTTTAAAGTTAGTTAACTTCCCCAGGAATGTGCATCCACGCAAACATGGAAAAAAAAACAAAGACCAAGGACGAAAACGTGGCTTCACGAGGGTTACCAACCCGAGAGAAGCGAGCTAATCATTGCCGAGCAATCAATTCGTTGGTCCCCGAGCCAAAAGGATACGCGATGAATTCGGACATTGTATGCGTGTGAATTAAAAAAAATTACCTTCCCAGGAATAGATCCTAGCAGGCTTAACAAAAAAAAAAAAATACTAGGATAAATTAAAAACATTTCGTAGGCCTATAGTCTGTTCCACATTATGTCTGCAGAAAACTGACTGTATGGTGCCGCGTTTCCTTGCACTACGAATGAAAAAACTGTGGATATAGCACTTTTAGACTCTACGAGTGGGATATTTTTAGGTGTTTTTGCACTCATAGTGGGTAAAAACGTGTCACCATACAGTCAGTTTCCTGCAAACATAATGTGGAACAGACTATAGTCAGTCGACGGTATGCTTCCATTTAGTGGCTTATACCATTGCCCCTTGAACCTGACTTCACTAACTATATACGAGATGCAACCCGTGACTGGTCATTGAAGGGACCGTGGTTTGGGTTAGGTGAGGGCCAAATTCGTGTATGGTGCCACCCTAGCTATCCGAGGCCGAGCTATCGATCAAAGGGATCGTGACACTCGCCAGCACAGGCCCCGCAGATAACAGATAGCAATGATCACTGGCAAGGTGTTGAACTAGCTCATCACTCATGACAACATGACTCCCTTGAAATTGAGCGGGCACGGCAGTGGCACAAGCACCTCCAGCACCAAGCACTCACTGCAGCTGGCCCACTTTGAATGGCCCACTTTTACATCCCGGGTCCCAACTCTTCGACATTGTAGTAACAGCCTCCAACCATGTATTTTCTGCGTGTAACGAACCAGTGGTGTTAAATCTTGTAAAATTCTGGAGTTTCTGGTTTGTCTTTGACGTCTTTGACGTGGTTTGTCTTTGTCGTACTGTTTTCGACAGCAATATTTGAAATTTAAAGTCGACACTATCGACTAACAAGGACACTTTTGAAGATTTGCGAATTTTAGTCTTCTGCACAGCCGAAACGGCTATAGCAACGGCTTTGCCCGTCCGTCGCCTTTTTTGGTGGTAGTCAAGTAGTCTTTAAAAAAAAACATGGCAAATTAAAACATCGTTGCTTTCTTACAGCTAAATACTTAATAGGCTTTCTCGCCATAACTCCATGAAATAATAACGTTTGATTTTCGCATTTAAACACTATAGGAAGACACGCAACCGTAAAAAAAAAGGATTTTCTTAACGACACTCATTAGCTTAATTAAATAAGTCTCTACACCGTGTTGCATGAATGAACAGGCCTATTCGCGAGCCTAATTCTCCGTTAGCTGCTACTTAAAATTTAAAACTGCAGATAAAAAATAAGGCCTAAAATCTGAAACTATAGGCATAAAATCTAACAAATTTTTAACCGACGATTGTGATGGTTACAACTTTTAGATTATATGATAAAGACCGCTGTTTCACCACGTGATAGAGATGTGCACTTAAACATTTTCGTTGAAAAAGTGGCGGAAGTGTACAGAAGACCAGTTGAGACTAGGTAGTCGCTACAGTCGCTTGTTAAAGTTTGTTTTGTGTTACTGAAGATGTCTGCTGCCTGCAAAAATTGGATGAACCATGAATTCCAATTCGGGCGGCCATTAATCCTCAAAGAATCCCTTTAAAATATTAATAGGCATCCACTTCGTCAAAGGGCCAACCAGTAAATGATTCAGTACTCCTCCTATCATTACAACAAGCTTTACGGGCTCTGACACGAGAAGCTTATAAAAATTTACTGATTCGGTGATAATCCCATGGAATCCGTTATATTTAAGGAAGAATATACTTTAAGGAAGGCTACACCTCCAACAGAAAATAAGTCTTCCTTCAAAATTCACCAAAATTTCAAAAGAGACGCCTATGGAGCAATCAGGGTATATAAAAGTATAGGAGAGCATTTTACCCTCTGACTGAGGGCGACTTCAGCTACAAGTTAATTAAGTGGTTCTGGAGAGCACACGCGTTGGTTGTTTTCTTAACGCATGAAACGTTATTTAAGACATTGTCTAAAAAAAATTATTCCGATCATGCATCAGCACTTTCACTATAAACATTTCCTGGAGCCGATGACCCCATGCTCTCTGCTCCATTCACATGATCGCCTCGAAACGAATTTAAGGATCTAATGTAAAAATGTAGATCTAATGAATAACTTTTATCAAATATGCAACTGTTGCTCGCTGATCCTTGCATTAAAACACAGATATTGTACTCCACAACAAAATATAAGCTACTGATTTCGGTTTGTTTGGAAAAAAAAAAAAAAAGCCATCGCCCGCATCTGAAAATTCACGAATATAACGTAAAATAAAATTACCGCCTGCTCGCGTCAATTTTTTTCAAGACTACTCCTGCGAACCACTTTATTAATTTTTAGCGGCCATAGTTTCAGAGAAGTGGTGTATATATACTCAAACCACTTGTTTTCTGATTACAAACAAATCCTATTTAGCAACACGATACAATGCTCAGATTACACCAACTCGAGGCTCAAATACAAGAAGAAGAAATGTAAGCCGTTAGTGTCACACTATACCACACGCCATGGCTGTTTGCTGTGACGTGCATATCACGTGACTGGGCTAGTCCAATCAGACGGCCAAACAGCCGTTGTTCTCGTTCGTCATTGGCTAACTCATGGTGACGTCACGGCAACCAGCCATTGAGCATGGTTTAATCCGTGTTAAGGAATCTCCCGCGTCCCAAAAACGAATCTGATGCTTCGTTTCCACGTCATATTGGTGCGACGCTGATACAGCTTGCGTGTCTGTTTAATTGTATGTGTTCCTTTAGCGCAATAAGTTTTTTTAGGTTTTACAATGCTGGAGCTTCTTTCACACGTATTAGTAGATGCTGATGGCTAACATGTCTTTTTCTTGTTCATTTAGAGCAGTAAGTATTTTAAGGTTTACAAATCTGGAGCTTCTTTACACGTATTAGTGCGGTACTGGTGGCTTACATGTCTTTTTCTTGTATCTGATCCTTCAGAGCATTAAGCTTTTATTAAGAGCTACATCCGTACTTTATATGCTAAAGCTGTTTTTATTACTATTGTCTCATGTTTTTTCTTGGAGATATCTCAGGAAAAGTAAACAACTAGAATTTTGATATGAGCTACTGACGTGAACGCTTTTTCAGTTAAATCAGTCAAATTAAAATGGCGTTCAACAGATGCTCGTTAATACATACGCTTAAAGCTATAAAAGTTGAAAATCTCTTCACTGGCTCGATATCTCGGTGAACGCAAAATATTTCCTCAGCAAGAAGAACAACAACAATAACAAGAATATTGTAGTCATATTAAAACGGCGTATAAAAGGTCCTAGCCCTTATTCTTACTTATACGTCTTAAGCTATAAAAGTTGAAAATCGGTTCAATGGTTCGATCTCTAGGTGAGAGCAAAATTTTTCGAATAACAAGAAAAACAACAAGAATATTGTAGTCACATTAAAATAGCGCTTAAATGAACCTAGGCTTTGTTCATACCTACGTTTTAATATATAAAACTTGAAAGTCGGTTCATTAGTTCAATCTCCAGGTTAGGGCAAAGAGTCTCAAAAAACAACAATAACAACAACAAGAATGGGCGTGGCGTGGAGGCCAGGCGGTTCAATTGTTGTCATTAAAATCGTTAATGCAGTGAAATAGTTAATGGCACGACCACAAATACAGATTCGTTGCTCTATGCCGATCCTGGGGAGGGGGGGGGGGGACTATAGGGTTTACAGAGTTGGATGTGTAAGATGGACGTTCATGCTGAGGCAGTAGCGGCTATAGTTGATTTACGGTCAACATGGTGTCGCTCGGTTCTGATTGGCGTTTTAAACGGAGTCTTAGTTTCAGTTTCGGATTCTGGGCCTTTACATATAAAGCAGGTATTTGTGAAACAAGGAAGTGGCATGAATTTGTTCCTTGTTTCACAAATGCATGCGTCGTACTATTTCTGATTACACTAATTCTCGATGTATACTATAATATTGCGCGCGAAACTCGCCCATGTGGACTGTGTTTCCGTCCAACCAATCAGGAACAAGCTAGATGATGTTGACCGTGCATCAAATAGTCGCACGTGCTGAGGCTTACATAAAGACCGCTACCACAGTCCTTGATTTATGTATTTTTCTCGTTACAACGATTTTCTATTTGTCAAAGAAAATTGGAAATAAGCCATCAGCAGATATTTTCGCTTAAGGTTTATTTCCAATTTTCCATTATAATATATTTACAGTGATTTATGTATTTCTATTTGTCACTCTACACAGTGGATTTGTCTCCGGGACACGCAGTGACGATGTTATACGATAACTAAACCTCTTTTTAGCATCCATTACTGTGTGTTAACATTATTTTTCTATTCTCGTGTGCCATAAAATAATAATAATAGGATCTGATTGATAAATATTAAACATAACTACTGCACCACTACGACCAGGTACTCGAAACGTCGATCTGAAACAGTGCAGTAACTGCAGGGATGAATCAAACATCCCACACCTACGCAGCATTTTATTCACTGCATAGCCCACCTATTTATTTATTATTAATAATATTCACGAACCCGGTGTAAGATTTCGAGGTAAAAAAAAAAAAAAATGCGTACGAATGTAGCATATTTAACACTGAGCTTTCGTGCTACCTCTATCCCTCGTCTCATTCGTGCCTTGAATGAGAAAAATACAAAAAAAATATCTCCCTTTAATACAAGCAACGAAAAGAGAAAAAGGAAACCACTACGGTACACAGTAACGCGTGATAGAAATAGAAATCGACGTAAATACATAAATAAATAAAAAGTTGGTTTCCATTGCACACGCTTTGTCACTCTTCTGTCTTTTATGGAAGAAGGAGGCAAAGTGAGGGCGCCTGCATGACGGCAGGATCCGGACAGGCTAAAAACCCTGCTCCATATGAACAGAGAAAACGAAAAAGGTACTACAACGAAGACGTAGAAATAGAAGAAACCGTATGGTGGGAGATCCAATTTCACTGTTTGCTGTTACTGCTCCAGCATTCCACGCGATTTCTGCTTTGAGTGCATGGTTCATCACTATTTAGCGCAATCCAAAACCCGACTCCATCCCGCAGCGCAACCCGAGCGGTCAAAGCAACGGTGCATTTTCTGTATACGGACACGTACGCACCGAATAATTAGGCATTGGACACGCAGGCACCCCAGTTTATGCATTGGACAAATAGGCACTCGGACAAATAGGCACCAGGACATAAAAACACTCAGACACATTGACACCGAACACATTAACACACATAAGTTTTTTTTCTTAAAACTTTATTTTTTTTTTGGAATGGATTGTAAACTGACCTTCGAAATTTATTTATTTCCACTTTCTTACTACTATCGCCCTTTTCGTTTCGCAGGATTTCAGTTCGAAAAAAAAATAAAACGGATTAAGCTTTTTTTTTCTGCGAAACGGGAATTCCCGTTTTGCAGAATCCCGATTTGCCGAATCAAACTATTCTTTAAAATTGTAACATAGAGAAGTTAAAGATACATTTCTAAAGAAGAAATTTGTGATTAGTGTGGTTTCGGATGTTATATGTTTAGCTGCTGCGAGTGTTTGGCTACAGCGAGCGTGGTAGCGCGGGCAAGGCACGTAATTTGATAAAATAGTCTGCGAAATAACGAGAATTCCTCTTTTTGCAGAAAAATCTTAATCCGTTGTATTTTCTATGAAACGGGATTCTTCGAAATGGAATTCTGCGAAACGAAAATGAAATTAGTAGTAAGAACTAATTCCCCCCCCCCCCCCTCCAATTTTGCTAATCTCATACTTAGGGACATCACGCCCCAAACTTTCATATTTATATCACCTTCATACTTTATGCAGTAAAAATATTAATTCATTTGCGGCCAAGGGTAAACAAAATTTAAAAAATGCCTCCTGATAGGCGGATAAACAGCCACAAAGACATCATGAAGAACAGCAAATTTTTAATTTTCAGCATGGATTTGATGCCTTGGTCACAAAAAACACTATAATAAACACGTAAAAACCCCCATGAAGTGGGGCTGGCCATGATGGTCGGCCACCTTGCATTAGCAGGGGCCATGCCATGTGCTGCTAATCTAAGAAGGCCGACCATCATTGCCAGCCCCATTTCGTGGGGATTTTTACTTGTTTATTTCAGTAATTTTTTGTGACCAAACATCAATGCATCGAAAATTTTAAAAAATTGCTCTTCTTTTTGATGTCGTTGTGGCTGTTTATCCGCCTACCAGGAGGATTTTTTTGATCTTGTATACTTTATGCAGTTTTTCAGGTATAAAAGGGCTGGTTCACGACAATTTGGTCCCACGACAATTCGGTCCCGGACAATTCGGTTCCAAAAAAATAAGACCATGTACGACAATTCGGTCCCAAGTCAACGAAATTTCCACGTTAAAAAAAATAACAAAATGCCAGTTAAACTTTGAGCACCAAATATTACTATTATATGATTTAAAAAATAAGAATCTTACGTTGTTTGGAATGCCAGTTTCTAATTTTGTTTACAACTTGAAACTTTAATTTTTCTCAAACAGCCTGGTCATTACGCCTCCAGGTACTATGGACAGCTTATAAAACCGAGTCAACCCCAAAAAAAATGTATGCAGTAGGGCGGGGGGCTGGGGGGGGGGTAGGGTTAGAGGAAAGGGGACGTGTATTTTCAGGGGCGGGAGTTATCATGAGAACACTGCAAAGGGGGACGGGCAGGA